>PVKP010009549.1:0-67859 GCA_004027715.1 Plecturocebus donacophilus
TTTAAAAAAAAAAAAAAAAAAAAAGTCAAAACAGGAAATGAATTTTAATTCTTTTTCAACTTTAAAAACAAAACGTTTTCTAGTCTCAGGTATTTTTTGTTTTTTTAATGCTAGTCACATGAAGCAGTTGGCATGGAGATGTGACAAGAAATCTATAACTGGTTGTGATCAATTCATTGTAAACACTACAGCATGCGGACTAACCCTACGTATTTTTCTTAATTTATTTCTTGGGAGGCTTTAAAATGTATTTTTTCCTTTGGACTTAATGTTTTCATTTTTGTTTTCTAAGTAGTCCAATAGATGTTTTAAAAATTCCATTAAGAGAAGAAGAAAGCAAAAGCACACGGTACGTGCCACATTATTTTTCAACTGTTCATCTATGTATAAACATTATATAATACTGCTTTATGCATGATATATTTCACAATAAAAATGTCAAATAAGGGAGGAAGAAATTTTTAAGAAAAGAGAGGAAAACAAAATCCATATCTTACAATAACTCATCCTCATTTGTATCAGTTATATGTCTTTATGCAATGTGTCAGATAGGGGAAGAAAATATAGGAGGCAATAAAGAATTTTAAGAACTTCTAAGTTCTGGTTATCATTCCATTGAAACATGCTCTAAGATTTTGTTCATATAAAGATAGTTTTAGCAATCTATAGAGCTAATAAGCTTCTATCAAACACTGGTGTAGAGTAATTTGGAGTATATCAAAAAATCAAGTGGTTCTAGTACTAAGATGAATGTAATATTTTGCTGCTGATGGCCTTTATGTTTATGAAAATCGACATTCGCAAACTTGCCCTGCTCCTTGCTCCAAATTGCTTTATTATTCTGCTTTAAGATGCACACTTATCATGCTGCTTACGTAAGCAATGAACAGATGCTTTCTTGAGAAATCTGCTCTATGGGTGTATATCTTAATGAAAATAAATTAAACTGGAAATTTTAATTCCCTACTCTTAAAGCTCAACTGAAATCTAGCAGAGATATAAACTGGGAGCAGAGCATAAACAAGAGGACAGTGTTGAGATATTGTGGAAATAGCCAATAATTCTACCTACTTCAGCTGAGGATTTAAACCTGAACTGGAATGAAAGAGTCATATGTGGCATAGAGTCATTATCTTTTGCCTTTTAGGTAATGACCTTTCATGATAACAAAAGTTGCTTACGTGAAAAGAAAACAATTCAGTCAACTGAAACAACTTCAAAATTCTGAAAAATCAACAATGGTAATGTAGTGTGAAAAAATGGAGGTTTTCACAACATGAATCTTGTTCCAGTAAATGCCAAGCTACATTATACAAAATGCAAATGATTGAATCTTATACTCTATTCTTTGGCTTATTTTGGACCTTCTCCAGTGTCCATGCATCTCCCTATGTTATTATTTTCTGTGTTCTGCTGCAGCTCTTTTTGTGTTTTTCACCTGTCTGTGATTCTTCAATCATCCTACTTTATCCTCATTCACTTTCTCGCTCTCTCTCCCTCCCCATCCTACCCCAATTTGGCTGTCTTTTTAGTTACAAATAGCAAACTTTGCCAGAAGTGGCAGTCATAGCACGATGTATCTAGTAATAAGTCAAGTTTTGTAGCTTGAAAAACTTTAACAGTTCATTAGCTTTCATATTCACATTTCAAGTCAATTAAATCCAACCAATGTTCTTGAAAATGCAAGATTTGTAGATATTGTGAATAGCCATTTATAGATACTGGGAACATCAATAAAGACGTGACCTCTGCCCTTAAAAAAATTCACGGTTGTGCTTTGGGGCCATTCCTATTACTATTGGCAAGTCCTCTGAATACAGTGACTTCTATCACGCACTGTGCTTTGTTGGATAAATTGAGTCCATTTTTAATAATATAATTGATGATCATTGTTTTCTAGTAAAACTTATTGAGAGACAGAAAAAGACATTGAATATTTTAATCACTTTTTTGCTTACAAAAAGGAAATCATGTTCTAGAGACCTGGCAAGAGAAAAGTAGGTCTCAAAAGAGTGGAGAGTAGGGAGGGTGGAAATCAAAAGGGCCAGTGAGCTGCTGTGGGGATGGTGGTATGCTTGTGAAAACACGACTGCTTAGAAATGCCAGACACAGGTGACAGGGGGATGGAGGCAGCAAACCACATTGCCATGTATGTACTTAGGCAACAATCCTGCATGATCTGCATATGTACCCCAGGACCTAAAGTACAATTAAAAAAAAAAACACAGACCCTTGGCTGGGCGTGGTGGCTCACACCTGTAATCCCAGCACTCTGGAAGGCCAAGGTGGGTGGATCATGAGGTTAGGAGTTCAAAACCAGCCTGGCCAACATAGTGAAACCTTGTCTCTACTAAAAATACAAAAAGTAGCTGGGTGTGGTGGTGGGCACCTGTAGTCCCAGCTACTTAGGGGGCTGAGGCAGGAGAATCGCTTGAACCCAGGAGGCAGAGGTTGCTGTGAGACAAGATGGTGCCACTGCACTCTAGTCTAGGCAACAGAGTGAGATGGTCTCAAAGAACAAACAAACAAACAAAAACACAGATCCTTTCCTGAAAGACCTACAGATGCTAATAGGAAACAAGAAGAAAGGTGAAAAATGATGCCTTGCCTTATGGAGATTTATTAATAATTCTGAAATAAAAAATAGATCTTTATTCCTCAAAGACTTATTATGTGTCCAACTCAAACCTTTATCTTTTTTTTATTATTCTGCATAATGGGTTTTTTTTTTTTACAACATGAATTTTATTCCAATAAAGACTGAGCTGTGTTATACAAAATTCAAATGACTGAATCTTAAACTTTCCATTATTTAGCTGGACTTCTGTGATCAAGAAATGAAAAACGAGTCAATTTGCAAAATCTGTTGAATTTTTATGTTTTGCCTTTTAGGTAATGACTTTGTTCATTATAACAAAGTTGTTTATGTGAAACGAAAACAATTCAGTGAACTGAAACAACTTCAGGTTCTGAAAAACCAACAATACCAATGCAGTAGATTAAACTTTTTATTTTTGATTGAAATGTTGGCATGTTGCTAACCTTAACATTGGATTTCTGTGTTTGAATTCTGGCTCCTCAACTTACTACAATACCCAGACAAGTTTTTTGAGACCTCTTCATGTCTTATTTTTCTTATCTGTAAAATGCAAGTAATAATAGTACTTATTTCCTTGGGTTGTTGTAAGGATTAAATGAGTGAGTTAAAGAAAATTTTAGAAAAGTACCTGGCACAGAGTGTTTCCCCTTCTCCTCCATCATGATTATTCTATCTTATGCAGGTTGGTTGACTCATCAAATATTTTTTTCAATGATTAATAGTGAATTTTTTAAATTAAAATTTTTTTTTGAGAGACAGAGTCTCACTCTGTTACATAGGCTGGAGTGCAGTGATGTAGTCAAAGCTCACTGCAGCCTCAAACTCCTGGGCTCAAGTCATCTTCTAGGCTTAGCCTCTAGAGTAACTAGGACTATAGATATGTGTCACCATGCCCAGCTAATTTTTAACTTTTTTTTTTTTTTGTGGCAATGAGGTCTAGCTATATTGCCCAGGCTGGTGCAAACTCCTGACCTCAAATGATATTCCTGTCTTGTCCTCCCAAAGCACTGGGATCACAGTTGTGAGCTACCACAATTGGCCCAAATTAACATTATCTTTCAGAAAAGTTCAACTAAAATTGTCTGTGTTGAGACAAGTATACCCTGGGGATACAGTCATCATACAAATGTTCAATTCATGCTGCTTGTCATTTAATATAATCTCCTAACTTACCATTTAATTCACGGCTGACTCAAATGACTGAAAGAACATTAGTCCTTCTGTCTTCTTATTTTCACAGAGTTGAAGCAGTGGTAGTTTTCTTTTAAAAAGAGAAATTGCACATGGGTTTATTTTAGATATATTGTGTTCTATTCTCTTTCTCTGGCTTTACAGGATGTAACAATAAACTCCCTAGTGGGTGGGATGAAAGGAAGCCTCACTCTTACTCTGACCTAACGCCCCTCAGTGGCCAGACTCAGGAATGTTTAAATTCATTCCAGAGGAAATGGCTTTGAATTGGGCTTCAGAAAAGGCAAAAGGCATTGGATTTATTTAATAGGGATAAAGACCATTCATTCATCATACATAATACATAATAATTACATAGAGAATTCTATAGCCACTTCTGTATCTACTGAAGGCAAACAAAGCATATTTACAGATTATCAGGAATAAAGTTTTATGTTATTGGTATGAGGTGAGCAAATTTCTGGAAGGGGCTTCCCCTGACAAAGTGATTTTCCTTTTGTGAATATAGCATGTATTTCTTCTTTCTACCTGTTAATGTAGGACTTCTATCTGCAAAATCTCTTACTCACATCCACTGCTAACACCCTCCCTGTCCCTCACTCCACCATCTCCCCCATGACCCAGCCCTGTTTACCTCACATTTAGTTACAGCTATGAGGTGCTCCCACTCCTAATCCAGAAACTACTGACAGAGTCTTCACTGTTTTGAAAGCTGCCTTTAGTGAATGGCTACTACTGTGCGATGCCCTCATTTGAGCTGTCATTACCTTTAGGTGACTCCAGTAAGGTGCATAGGAGGCCCCTATGTGCCAAGGCGTGGGAGTGTTTTCCCGCCCTCAATGCACCAAAGCCACACTGGGTTCTGTGCAGAAGTGGATTGTAGCTTTTCTGCTAGATTTCTCACAGGAGTCCCAAAGCAGAGCTACTTTTTACCCAATACCTGATAGAAACGTGGGTGAATGTTACTTTTCTTGCTTTTAATCTGTAGCCCTACTTGCTTCCTAGGATGCAGAGCATAGATTTATGAGAAATGAGCAAGAAGGCAAATCTGAGCTGCTGACGCTAGGCTGAGTCAGAATGATATCTCCCTCCAGAGCCTGAGGCCCTGCTATTGAATCATGTCTCTGCGTCTGACATCTTGGGATAAGTTTTCTTCTCAGGCTCCCGCTAGGCTATCCATCAGCATCCTAGCATCCTAGGGGTGTCTATGGGAAGATACCACTTAGCTTCAGGTGAGACTTGGACTCTGAGGACTTTTGTGAATCTTAATAGAGTTTCTTCTCAATGAGATGGTTATGAGTTGGGGAAAGATCAAGACTTTAAAATATGAAAACTGGCAGTCAAGGAAATTTAAATTACAACATCAGTAGGTTACTAATGTTACACTCTGGTATACACAATCACATACACACATACACATTTAAAGCTAGGAAGGAAATATACTAAATTTTAACAGTGATTATCTCTGGGGGTGGGGTCATGGATGATTTTTATTATTCTTTTAATGTTCTTATATTTTCCATTTTTATAAAATTATAAAATTCCCAAGTGTGGTTTTCATATTTAAGAAACATTAACTTTCCCTTTAAGGAGAATAAATATCAGTGATTTAAAGCTTGCCAGCAGACGATGGAAGTAGAACTGGCAGATAATGATGACAATGTAATACAAATGACTGAACTTTTTAATCTTCATTCCTTGATTTTTTGCCTGTCCGAGAAAATTGAGGGAGCTTAGCAGGACCAATAAGAACAGTTAGGTTTCCATCACATTGTTGAATTCAGATTGGGTTTGGTATTTGCAAAGTCTTAAAGCAAACAGAAGGAAGGATGTAAACCACTGGATGACTGAAACATCACCAGTCATCCAGTGGTTTACATTTACTGTACAGCTGACCCTTGAACAACATGGGTTTGAACTGCACGAGTCCACTAACATGCAGATTTTTTTCAACCAAAGGTGGACCCAAAATACAGTATTCATAGGATGTGAAACCAGGATATGGTTTGGATTTCTGGTATATATTTGTGATCTACAGGGCTGATTATGGGACTTGAGTGTTCTTGGATTTTGGTTTATGTGGAGTCCTAGAATCAATCCCATTCATATACCGAGGGACAAATGTATATAGCCCACATATTCAGATAATTTTAGTTTCGGCTTTCTGACTGGGTGCTTAGCCATGGTAATGAGGAGAGTGGGTTAGAGGAAATATTATACCATATGAATGAACTATATTTCCTAAAATGAGTCTTTCCCCCATATTAATTAGGGATAAGCAGCTGTCTGGAAGGAATTCTGTAGGAGAGAAATAGGAACCAACATTCTCTATTTTCTTTTCCACATAATTCTGTTTAAGACACAAATCCTTGATTTAGGCCAAAGCAGTTCAACTAAAATAGAATTGACCTTGCTTAGTGTTAAGTGTTTATTGCATATATGTCCTTCAAGTGATACTGTAATTTGAATAAACCCACTAAGAGTTTGCCCTCTTAGTCTTTTGGAAAGAGTAGAAAGTATCAGTAGAAGATAAGTTAAAAGCATCCAGAAATGAAAATGTTATGTTTTCTCAAAGGTAAACTCTATTTCAGGGCAAGGTCCTTGATGCAGGTTAATCTTCCTTAAGCATAGTTCTAGTCACTCTTCTGATTAAAAGCCTCCAATGACCCCACTGAGTTATTCAAATTGTGTTATTATTTTTTAGAATGAAGACTTCTTTGTTTAAACAAAAATTATTGTAGAAGCTGATAAATGTAGAATGTACAGGGAAAAACCTGTAACTATTGTAGCAATAGGTTGATTCCAGGGATCCTCACATTTTAATAATTATGTCAGAATTCATCCTAAGAGCAGGAATGTGCTTCTGTTTGGGAAAACAATAGCTTACGCAAAGACAGAAAGGGAAGGCATGAGGACAAAGAGGATCATGATAAAGTAAAAGGGTGGTTTCTTGCCTTGGTTTAATGGGTTCCCAAGATGTTAGTTAACTGATGCTTCAGCTTACACTGGTGGCAGATGGGATGTCGGGCAGGCCAAGGCCTGAGGATGGGCTTGAAGGCAGAGATACCATTCCGGAATCCAGAGCAGTAGTATTGATTTTGAGTTTTGTTTTCCTCTTCTGCATTATCATTCCCTTAGGACAGCCTCAGATTTCAGTAAAGCTGATTAGCTTAACAGTCTAAAGCCTGTTTAATGTATCAGCCACCTTGGGGAATGCAGGCTCAGACAGCTCATGAAGGAGCAGAGATATATCCAGGGGTGATCAGAGTGAAAGGGGGGCAACCCTTCGGATTTAGAGGAGAAAAGAATCAACTCAGACATGTAAGTCCTCCCAGAGAATCCCCAGAAATATTTGGAAAGTATCTAGATTTTCTGCTCATAAGATGGAAATTTGGCCTATTTTATTTGGATATTAGGAAAGGGGCAAGCTTTAGGTCAGAGGATTTGGAAGCACTCAGATTCTAAATTAAATGGATAAAGGTAAAGATGCTGTAGGATTCTTCATTTTCCTAAAGAGGTTATCAGAGTCCACAGAATATTAGCATTGTTCTTGATACATGGCAGATAATCAGCAAAAAATGACTGAGCTAATAATTAAATAAGTGAATGACCAATAACCATCAACACAAGGTCTTCAGTTTAAAAGATGGCCACCGAAAGAGGTTTTGTCAGAGTTAAAATACCTGAAAAATGAAAAATTTAGACACCTGTGCCATATCTAAGTTGTTTGGGTAGAAACAAAAATTATATTTTTTCCTAGATAATAGAAAATAATCATTCTATTTTGAGGTTTATGAAAAAAATATTACACTGGTGACAGTTACTAGAAAATGATCAATTGGTAATCTGGATAGCGCTCTTTATCTATTGTAAACAGGATTTTAAAATTTTATATTATCATCTCATTTTGAATTAGCTGATAAATGAATTGTCTGCTTTAATATGTGTAGCTGAATAAATAAAATTTACCAGTTTTACAAGTACGTAGTCCATTGGACACATCATCTATTAAATTCTCATGATTTAAAAAGTATGTATGTATGTGGTGTGTGTTTATTATAGGAAAAGAGAGAGGGACAGATACATATGGTGTTGAAGACAGAATTGTATGGGTGAATTAGAGCTTCTCTTTTCCTTTTTGGGACAAGCATAGGAAGGTCTTTTTAGAATTAAAATTCATAAGCTTTGGTTGTTTTTGAAAAGAAAATAACAAATAAACAGTGAGTCCTGAAGGATGTAAGATAGGCAGTGCCAGCTCGGATGCCTCCCATGTGACACAGCTCAGCATGGAGGCCATAATGACAGAGTTGGGTTGCCCAAGGGATTTGGGCAATGTCCATTTTCTCCATGGTATGAACTCAAGAAAGAAGAAGAAAAGAATTGGTTCTATAATCGTGTCTTTTTCAGGGCTCTAAATACGGAGTGAGTTTCCCAAATCTGAAAATCCAAAATCTGAAATGCCCTAAAATCTTGAAGCTTTTTGAGCACCGACATGGTGTTCAAAGGAAATGCTTATTGGAGCATTTGGGGTTTCAGATTTTCAGATTTGAGTGCTCCATTGGTAAGTATAATGCAAATATCCCCAAATCTAAAAAAAATCTGAAATCCAAAACATGTCTGGTCCCAAGCATTTTGGATAAGGGTTACTCAACTTGTATCCTTTTCTCCAGATCTAAGGTTTAAAAGAATCTTTTAATTTACGATTTGTTGACAAACTACTAATATGCCAAACGTTGTGCTGGGAGTGTGGATGGGATATAACAGTGAACAGAGAGTAGTTCCTGCCTTTATGGAGTACACACTAGAGGGACACAGCAGGCAAATATGAAACTGTAAGCCATGTTATGTGCTATGAAATCAAGGAGGTGATGCTCTAAGTGTGCTGTGGGCAGAAGTTGGCTGGGATGAGGTGTGGACAAAGACTGGTAGTCAGGAAAGTCTTTTCCAAAGGTTTAACAGCTGACCTGAGATCTTAAGGATGACTGCCTTTACTTTAAGGAATTTACTACCTCTTAATAACTTCCCACCAATCTTAGTGGTTAAGTGTCCCTTTATGGATGGAAACTTGGAACACCTATAAGGTATGCGATTGAATTAAGATCAAATAAGTAAAGGGTTTCTTTGTTATGAAAAC
Source organism: Plecturocebus donacophilus (assembly GCA_004027715.1). NCBI lineage: Eukaryota > Metazoa > Chordata > Mammalia > Primates > Pitheciidae > Plecturocebus > Plecturocebus donacophilus. The sequence continues at coordinate 8,925 of PVKP010009549.1, forward strand.
CTGTCTCTTGGTTCTGTCTGGTTAATCTCACTAGAGAAAGCAGTCTTCTTCAGTAAGTAAAAATAGCCTGGTTGTATTACAACTCCAGGAGGACATTTCCAGGGATGTTGTACTTGTAAGCCTACATCAGAATGCTGTCCAGGAAGACAGAAGTCAATTTTCATATAAATAGCATTTGAATTTATAAAGATGAGGATGGATTTCTTTTTAAAGATGATTTTTTGGTAGGGCATATTGTCAAGATGGTACAAGGTTATTTTCACACATCATTTGAGTAGCTCCTACTGTTTTTAAACTCCATGCTGACTTTTTTTTTTTCTTTTTCCAGAGTCCCTCTGTGATTGAGTAAAGCCAGACTGACAGCAACTGTAATGACTCTGAAATCTTCATTATTCCTTTCCACTGTTTTCATTCTCCTCGTTTGTGTCACTCTCATTTTGCACTGAGATATTTTAATGAGTTTCTGAATGATTGTTTTCTACTCTTCTTAATATCCCTGCTCAGGTCACTAAATTAGAGGAAAGCATTTTAGCAATTGGCAACGGAAACAAAAAGTATCATTAGCAGGAGGCCTGCTGAAGTCACAGCTATTAGGAATGTGAAATGTCTCTTGTCTTGGAGTGTGGAAAAGATGCTGGCAGATGGAAGGGTTAATTACTAGACACTGGCTTCAAAGGAGACAGGGCAGCTTATAAGGTCCATTTGTCAGCGGTGGTAAAACACATTTTTTTTTTTCTCCTATTGCATTCTGCAATGACTAAATTCCTTCTCTTGGAATTTGTTAGGTGGGAGAAACAGTTGCACGAATCTTAATTTTCTAACCTTTTTGTGAGATTTCATCATCAGTAGACTAGGAATTTGGCTACTAGAAACAAAATGTCAGAGTTTTCACCTTTAAAACAACGAGACAGACGAACTGCAAATACGCATGACTTTCTGTGCTTTTAAATGTTTCCTTGTTTCTCTTTACTTGTGGTCATTCATATGGCATCTGAATTTCTTCCTATCCAAGGAGTTAATCTAGATGAAAACTTTAATCTTTTTTTTAAGCACGTCAATCTGAGAAAGTAAAAGATACAGAATTCTAGTTTTTAGGGACCTTTTCCATTCATCTCTATGATGGGAAGTTGGTTCTGGAGCAGAAGGGTTGTTCTCATTGTGCAAATCACAGATGGGAATTAGAAAAGTAGCTCTTGCTCTCAAATTCATTCTCTGTGGGACTGGTAAGCAGATTACCACACCAAATGAATTTCCTTGGTGGCTCATAGCTAATGCCTATGCACAGTAGGTATTCTATAGACAGTTTTAAAAATCAAATTAAATTGTTGGGGCCAGTCTACTAAACAAAACTGTGGATCAAGGGTGTTTGAAGGTGGAAGAGTTCTTCTATTTGCATATCTCCGACAGTGGAACCAAATGACTTCCTTCCCTATTTAAGAAATGTCACAATTGATTGATGATAGAAAGGGAAGAGTCTCAATAATACCTGCAAATTTACAAGTAGATAACTACCTACTCACTGCATAAAATGAACTCTATTCAAGTTATATGGATAGCTTCAAGTTTCCTTCACATTTCTGTATGGAAAGGACTATTCTGTATGCCTGATAATTGTATGTGTGAAAGCTGGTTGTTTTGTTTATATGAATGTGATTTTTGTCAAAAATGTCATCACGGGTGTTGACAAGTGAAGATGCTTAGAAAGAAGTAATTAGAAATGGTAAAAATTAGGTCATTATTATAAAGAAATATCCTTGAATGTCAATTCAGAAGAATTAAGGTGTTGGAGATAAATCTTATGTTAATTCTGAAAACCTATATGTTCACAGACAGCAGCAGACCAAAGAGTTAATTACTGGAACTCCTGGCTCTGAACTAAATTATTTCTTTCAGCCTTTTATTTGGTAGCATTTTTTTTTAATTTGGAAGAAATATTATCAACAAGAATGTACTCTTCCAAGTCTAGGGGATCTTTCATAATTCTGGCTGGGAAATACATTTATAATGTGACTTCATTGTAATTACACATTTGTCTTCCCCCTTTAATGCAAATCTTTGTGGGCAGGAACTCTATTTCCTTAGTTTCTGGATCCCCAGAGTCTAGCACAGTGTATTTGATGCCATTAAAAAAATTGTGCACACCTCTTAATGCTATTGTATCATTGATTCTAGTTTGTCCTGTACCAAATAGAATATTTGCCTTTAAATGAAGTTGTTTGCTACATTTTATGATGTGATTTTATTATATCCATGTCTAACTCTTAAATTTATAATAGATAGTATTTTAGCTTTTAAAGTAGAAGTCAAGGGAAATAAGGTAAAAGCCTCTGCTGATACACTGATTCTTTGCCTGAAAAAGTAAAGATTGAGTTAAGAGATGGGGCGTCTGTAATGGAGGTACATTTTCATTTGAATTATTGGTAATATGGCTTGTCTTCAGGTCAGCAGCTTGAAGACCTATATCTTATAGTGATGCATACTTAAAAATGTTATTTTCTTTCAAGTACTTTCAAGTGGGAATCTGAATAACTGTAGTTCTTATGTCATCATGTTAATATTGAGTGACCTGGGATAAGAATGCCACAGTGTTTTAGTTTCTATATCTTTTAAAGAAGACTAGTATTGTCTGTACTTATGATTTGAACACAGGTGCCAGTATTTGTGCCTAGGTAGATAAACCCAAATCACATGGGCCAATAATCGAAAGGGTCAGAGATGAAGCATTCAATGAAGCTGTGGAAAATTAATTAATCCTTCAAATATTTCTGAAACAGCAGTTAGGAACCAAGTGATCTCTATGAAATGAGGGAGGGAAATAGACAGATGGCAGCTCTGTGCTCCTGGACCAGGGCTCTTACGTAAGACCCAGTGAAATGGGATTCGATCCCAGGATGGCCAGACCGTGCTCTGAGGAAGCAGGAAATTGGAAGCATCTGGTTGAGGTGATGAATATGTGGGGAGGAGAAAATAGAAGCTTCTGGATGGCAGATTTTGAAGCACAGGTGCTACCAAATACATTATCACCCAAACCTGAAAATTCAAAACTAAGTATGTATAGAGCTTTGGTACTTGACATATGGTGTTTCAAATATAAAAATTATAGACCATCTGTCAAAACTAGTGGAGCTTATCTCCGAAAGGATCACTGAAGACTAGAGAGCCTGCTACATTTTCACACCTAGAAGTGACTAGACAATCAATACATATTAATTGAGTAGTCATTATGGATATAGGTCTAGTTGCTGTAGAGAGATAGAAAATATAGAAAATATTGTCTTGTCCTTGAAAACCTAAGGTAAGACAAAAACAGAGGGGCAAATGATGACCTACATGCATGGCTTCTGATTTCTTCTAAGTCTTAGGCTTCAATTTCAAGGTCCATCGTTATAATTACTTTTGTGCATTCACCATAAATCCCTTGCTTCTCTTTGGCTTCTTTTTACTTGGTATTGGCAAAGCCACAATCCTGGGTAAATAGAATCTATTTGCCTTTCCAAGCCTGCACTAATGCAACTGAATAGCTCTAGAGAAAACACACACTCAGGCTGTCTTATCTCACTTTAAACTCATGGTCATAAACCTCAGGTGGGTTCTTGGTGTGGCTAGGGCACTGTGCTATTCATCTAGTCTCCCTTCCTCCTCTGCTCACCTAGAAGACTCTTTCCCATCTTCTCCACGTTGCTTCCCTGTTCTCATTCTCATATGAAAGACTTCTATTTCAATGAGCAGACTGAAGCAATCAGACAAGAATTTATAGAAGCCCACATCCCATTTACCTCCTTACACCTGCATCCACACCCTGTGCTTTCTTGCCTGTTCCTGTATGAAGCATCTTTGCTTCTATCTAAAGTTAAGTGTTCCACTTGTTCACAAGATCTCATTTCTTTTTGTCTACTCGAGAGCATTGCTCTAGCAATTCTTCATTTTTTTTCTTTAGGCATCACTCTCTCCTCTCTTTACTGGACTATTTCCACCAGCATTTAAACATGCTATTACTTTTAAAATCATAAACAAAACAAAATATTCTCTTGACTCCACTACCTCTATCAGCTAATGTATTTGCTTACTCTCTTTTGTAGAAAAATTTATGGTTTCTAATTTTTTTCTTCCCATTAATTCTTAAATGACTCTAACCAGGCTTCCATTTCCATAAACTCCATCAAAATTGCCCTCATTAAGGCCACCAATGACCTGCACTTTGCCAGTTTTACTGATCAGTCTTCTGGTCTCTTCTCATTAGCAGTATTGTATCCCTCTGTCTTCCTTGATGCATCTCATCCACTTGGTAAGTCCTGGCTGAACTCTTAGCCCCCTGGCTGCTCCTTTTCAGTCTCCTCTGTTGCTATCTTCTCTTCTCCCCAGCCTCTTGATGTTGGAGAGTCCTAGAACTCAGACCTTGGTCCTCTTCTTTGCTTACACACTCGCTTGGTGATTTCACTTTAAATAACATTTATATGCTGATGACTCTTAAATTTGTACCCCTATCCCAGAACTCTTTTTTAAATTTTATACTTATCTAAGTAGATACTCAGTGTCTCTATTTTGAGGTCTAACAAACATTTCAAAACTCAGCTTGTGTGAAATCAGACTCTTGAGTTTTATGCAATGATTCTTTCTACTTACTCCACCTGTAGCCTTCCCAAGCTTAGTTGATGGCAAGTTGATTCTTCCAGTCAATGTTGCAGTCATCTTGGGTTTTTCTCTTTCTCTCACATCCTGCATTCAATCCATCAGAAAATCTTCAAATTATATCCAGAATCAAAGTAGTTTTTTAAACCAATTTACTGTAACCACCATCATTTGAGCCTTCATAATCTCTCATCTGGGTTACTGGAATGGCTTCCTAAATAATCTCTCTTCTAGTTTTTCTTGTTCTCCTACCAACTGTTTTCAACACAGCAGCAGAGTGATCCTGTTAAATGCAAGTTAGTTCATGACAACTCATCTTCTTAAAACTCCACCTCATTCAGAGCAAAATCCAAAGTCACAACATCCAACATGCTCTGGCCCCTGTCATCTCTCAGCCTTCTTTCTTACTAGTCTTCCACTGTTGCTCTCATGAAACACACCAGCCACCTGCTGTCCCTCAGACTTGCCCTGTTCTCTCCCACTAACAGGTTCTGCCTGGAATACTCTTCCACTAGACATCTACCTGATTCAGTTGCACATCTCTTTCAAGTCTTGGTTGGTAGCTAACTTTCTCAACAATTCTAGCCTGACCACTCTCTTTAGTACTACAAACTGTGCTGACCTCTATATTCCAGATACCACTTATCCTGCTGGATTCTTCCTTTTTTTTTGAGATGGAGTTTTGCTCTTGTCACCCAGACTGGAGTGCAATGGTGTGATTTCGGCTCACTGCAACCTCTGCCTTCTGGTTTCAGTTGATTCTCCTGCCTCAACCTCCCAGGTGCCTGTCACCACACCCAGCTAATTTTTGTATTTTTAGTAGAGACAGGGTTTCACCATGTTGGCCAGGCTGGTCTCAAACTCCTAACCTCAGGTGATCTGCCTGCCTTGGCCTCCCAAAGTGCTGGGATTGCAAGCATGAGCCACTGTGCCCAGATGATTCTTCCTTTTTTGATAACATGTATCAACTTCTTGCAAATGATATACTTATCTCATTTATCAGGTTTATTGTATGTCCTCTCCCTCACGTCCAGTGGAATTCCGTAAGGGAAGAGAATTTTTTGTTTTGTTTGTTGGTGTACGCCAAGCTCCTAGAACTCTGCGTGGGTGTGTAGTAATAGTATATGTTCAATAAATATTTGTTGAATAAATGAATGAACAGTGGTAGCTCTGAGATCACCATATATGTTAAAATTTATCCAAGTGCTTCTTTGCTTCTTTTCCGCCTTATGTGTACCTTTCAAAATGACACAGCCATAAATCCCAGATGGTTGTTGAGGTAGAAAATTATAGGCCTCCCATTTCAGATGTAAAAATGTAAATAGCATCTATTTTTAAAAATGAAGTATTAAATTTCCTTGGCCTTACCCTTTTTGTTTTGATTCTAGCAAATTATCTTGCCTGAGAGCCTTGGAACTACGGAACTTCACCATGAACAGTTCCAGTAAAGAAAGAAACTGTATAAGTTCAAGTGCAAAGGGCCATTTGTAAGAAACATTTTGAGTAAAGTTGGAGATTGAAAACATTTACAGGAATAAAGGTCTGTTGTGGATTTGGTAATTATGAACATACACTTGAAGGCTTTCTGTAAATAAAAATCCTTTGAGACAGCTGGACACTAAATTTCAGTGTATTGCCTATCAGAATGTAGACTTCAGTTCCCCAAAACTCCTCATACTAACTGATGATCAAGAATGAGACTATCCATTCCAAATTATGCATTGTAACTTTGGAAAATATATTATTCCTTTAGAGGATACAGGGTCTTACTGTTTTCTCATTTGTGCATAAAGGTAAATAAAGTGATGACTCTTATGGAGGAGAAATTTATTTTTGACAAGTATAGGAATGTAGAAAACAAACTATAGGCTCATTTTCTGTCTTTAGGTAAGATTAGTCCTTGATAGAACAAGTCTGTTAAAACAACAACAGTAACAACAAACTCAGGATTGTGGATACTGGGAGACCCAGGTTCTACTCCTCACCCAGCTTTTATTTGAGTTGTAATTTTTAGTAAAATAAGTCAGTTTAGCCCTTTGGGTCTGAGACAGTTTCCTTTTCTTTAATAGTCTTTGAATTTATAATTCATGTCTCAACTGTGTTTATGTTGTTTTGAGTAAAAGAAATCCAATTCTGATTAATTAACCTGTACAGCCAAGGAGATATTTCTTACGACTGTCAGTTAGTATATTCGAGACTTTTCTTTATTGAGTGAAAAACAATGTCAGTATCTATCTTAAAACTTCTTTTGTTAATCTTTCAGAAAACTTTTGTGGGTGCATTTTGTCTGATTAAAGGTGTGAGTGGCGGGGCTGTTATTCTTATCCTCAGCAACCTGAAGACAACTGATTTGTGTTGTTGACTTTGGAATCAACCAGATGAATTATGTGGGTCCTGTGTTCCTTAGACATCAATCACCTCTCTATCAAAAACTGGCTTAAAAATTGGATATTTGAAATCCTGTTGTGAAGAAGCCTCATATTTCCTTTGTTATATCAAACTGTTAACTCTTGTCTGTTCTCTCTGTGGGAACAGAGACCCATTTTCACCAACGTGTGCCCTAAAACTGTGCCATACTGAGTATTCAAAGCATATTTATTGAATGAATAATTGAATGAATAACAATGAAATAATGAATTCCATGAAGAATGATTTAAGCCATGGGCAGTTTTGCCACTGGAAATATCAAGACCTCTAAGGAAAAAACATACCAATATGACAAGGATTCAACTTATTTCAAAGACAGGATCTCAGTTATAAGCAAAGGGAAAAGAACTTACTGGACAGGGACAGAGCAAGAACAGTTCCAGGGAACATTGGCTGAATCATTGTCCCAGAGATCCTTAATTTTACCTGATTTGGGCAGAATAATTGAGATTCATTTGATAACAGAAATCTCTCTCTCTCTACCCCTCTCTCTTTTTCTCTGGTTATTTTCTCTTTTGTGGCTAAAATTTTCATTTGTATTTTCATATACTCTGACATATTTATACTTGCAGGTTTTTTTTTTTTGTTTTGTTTTTGTTTTTTTGAGATGGAGATTTGCTATTGCTGCCCAGGCTAGAGTGCAGTGGCATGATCTCGGGTCTCTGCAACTTCTGTCTCTCAGGTTTAAGCAATTCTCCTGCCCCAGACTCCTGAGTAGCTGGGATTACAGGTGCCCGCCACCACGCCTGGCTAATTTTTTTATTTTTAGTAGAGATGGGGTTTCACCATGTTGGCCAAGCTGGTCTTGAGCTCCTGACTTCAGGTGATCCACCTGCCTTGGCCTCCCAAAGTGCTGGGATTATAGGCATGAGCCCCAGCAACCGGCTATACTTGCAGATTTATATTTGTATTTTTTTCCTTAATTTTCATTTTCATACAGGTGATTTTCATAAACTTCAGTTATTTTCACTACATCTAAACAAATTACATCTGAACTAGTTTTTCCAACCTGATTCACCTCTTGGAGAATATACCAAAAATATCTTTGAATGCTTTATGTGTCTTGGTTTCTCTTCCATACCTTGCTGGTGGCTGGAACATAGAAGGGAGTCAATAACACCTTATAGAATTAGCACATTTCAGGATTTGGGTTGGTCCTAGTTTCAAAAGAGCTTTTAGTGCTAATATGTATTTCAAAGCCATTTATTTAAAGTGTTCTTTGAAAAATGTTTTGTAAATTGTTTTTATTAGAAAATTAGAAAAATGAATATACAATATTCTATTCATTCAATTCAGTTTTTTAAACAACTCAGTGCTGCTAAACATCAGAAGCCTAAAAGATTTCTTTTAAGTATATTGATTTTATTATAATTCAGGTGACTTTATTGTTATTTATATTACTTTTCTTATTATATTTGTATAAGAAAGTAGAGAAAATTACTTTTATTTCATGGTTATGAGTACTGAATTTTTTTCATAAGACTTCACCAAGCTTTTACTTTTTTAATGTTAAATCTAAGATTCCCTATCTGAACACATTTTCATAAGTATTATTGCTGATTGAAATGTATTTTTATGGCTATTTAAAAGCAAAGTTTATTAAACCTGTGTGTTTTTACTGAAATTCTGCAGGAAATGAAATACTTCATTTGTTTTAAAATGTTTTTATTCCGAAAAACTTTAAACATATACAAGGTAGAAAGGATAATAATCAATACAAATTCATCATCCAGACTGAGAAATTGTGCAGGCAGGTTTTTCTAGTTTTAAAATTCTATCCCTTTATTTGCTTTGCCTAAATATTTTAAAGCCTGTTCTAGAAATCCTGTCATTTACTTTTACATACAGCTTTAAAGAGTACAGGCATACTATTGCATAATCACAATGTCATTATCACACCCAATAAATTAATAGTAATTCTTTGGTACCATCTAATGCCATGCCTTCATCAAAAGTTCCTAGAATCCTCCAAAAATGTCTCTTTACAATTCACTGGTGTTAGGGTGCCTACCAGGGAACTTGTTATGACAGCAGAACTGAAGGAAGGTTAGCATGATCTGAGCACAGAGAACAAAGAGAGTAGTAAGACTGAAAAAAAAGGCAGGAGTCAAGCCATGTATGAAGTTGAAGTTCACAGTAAGGACGTTTATCCTAAGAACCAAGGGAAGCTATGATTTTCAGAGATTATCCTGGCTTTTGTTTAAAGAATGAATTGAAAAAGTGAGGGTTAGTCCAAATAAATTAGTTCCCAATAGTTAAAAGTGAGAGTTGCCTAAGTAGATTTTTTTTCTTTTTAAAGACAGGGTCTCTCTTTGCCGCTCATGCTGGAATGCAGCGGTGTGATCTTGGCTCACTGCAACCTCTGCCTCCTGGGCTCAAGCAATTCTCCTGCCTCAGCCTCCTGAGTAGCTGGGATTACAGGCGTGCACTACCACGCCTAGCTAATTTTTGTATTTTTTAGTAGAGACATGGTTTCACCATGTTGAGTAGGCTAGTTTTGAACTCTTGGCCTCAAGTGATCTACCCTCCTCGGCCTCCCAAAGTGCTGGGATTACAGGCATGAGCCACTGTGTCTGGTGCTCCTAGGTAGAATTTTTTACCCAGATATTTACCCTTTCTCTTGCTCATCTTTCTTTTGTTTACATCCACATTCCCATCTACTAGTTTCCTTTTCTCTGATGAAAGTTCCTTTTTTCTGATAAAAGAACTTCCTTCTACATTTCTTGCAGTACAAGTCTGATGTCATAAACTCTCTCAGATTTTCTTGATCTTAGAGTCTTTCTCTCACCTTCATTTTGAGGACATTTTCATTGCTTATAGAGCTCTAGGTTTACCTTTTAAAAAAAGCACTTTAGAGATGTCATTCCATTATCTTCTGATGTGCATGCCTTTTTATGAGTTACCTATTGTCATTCTTATCTTTATTCTCCAATTTTTAACTCTGGATGCTCTAAACAGTTTTTCTTTAGCACTAGTTTTAAGTAATTTATGATGAGCCTTTGTGCTGCGTTATTTCTTTTCCTTTAGATTTATCAGGCTTCTTAGATCTGTGAATTCTGGTTTTCATAAAATTTAGAAATAAAATGTGATCATTATTCATTCATACTTTTTTTTCCCTGCTCTTCACTCCTTTTCTGGAACTCCAATCATATGCTAGACTGTTTAGTTTTACAGCTCACAAAGCATTTTATTTTTTAGCTTTTTTCTCTCCATGTTTCATTTTGGATTTGTTTTTTGCCTTACCTTGAAGTTACTGGTTTTTCTTTTGCAATGTTTAATCTGTGGTTAAGTCCATCTGATATATTTTTTATTTAAGTCACTGTGTTTTTCATCTCTAGAAGTTTCATTTGGGCCTTTCAGTACCTTTCATTTATCTTTGTGTCATTTTTTACATTGTTGACATATTTATAAGATTTATAATAGCTATTTTAAAGTCCGTAGTAATTCCATCCTCTGTGTTATTTCTGGACCTATTTCTAATAATTGACTTCTGCCCGAGGTTTGGGTTACATTTTCCTGCTCCCTTACATGCCTGGAAATTTTGATCAGATGCTAGATATTGTGAATTTTACAATGTTGGGTTGTAGGTCTTGTCTTTTTTTTTTTTTTTTTTTTAAGAGTGTTGGATTTCTTTCTGGTGTGCAGTGAAGTCACTTTCAGATAAGTTTGATCTTTTAAAGGCTTGCTTTTAAGCTTTGTTAAAGAAGCTTTGGAGCAACCTCTATTCTGGGATTAATTTAGCCCAATGACTAAGGCATAATCCTTCTTAGACCTCTATCCAGTGCCCCATGTATTACACTTTGGTTGGTGAGACCACAAATCATTCTTATCCTGTGTGAGTTCTACAGTTGTTCTGCCAACTGCTTTCTGGTGCCTCTTCTGCAACCTCAGGAGTTTTCTTCCCATGTGTGCACTGATCTATACTCAACCAAAGACCTGAAGGAACTCCTCTTCAGATATCCAGAGTTGTCAGAGTTCTCTGTTTTTCTCTTCTTCCTCCTTTGTCATTCTCTATTCTGAAAATTCTTGCCACGGTGGCCTGGCTATATTCTGATCTCTGTGTCCTTAAACTAATGAGACAGTAGGTCTCTTTTTGGGTTCCTCTCCCTAAGCTGTGGCCTTGGCCTCCAGACAATGTCCCAGCCTTGGGCATTGTGGGATTCACTTCTCTCAATCATCACAATCCTGGCCTTCCTGTTGTCCAATGTCCAGAACATTGTTTTATGTATTTTTTCTGATTTATTTATGGCTAGAAGGCAATTGCTGTCACAATTTATCTTTCAAGGTAGAAACAGAATATACTGTATGCCTATGTCTATGAATAAGGCAGACTCTTTTTCCTTGAGGAATTAAAAGCTGGGAGACAAGTTTCTGTTATGGAAAAAAGATCATATTTGTTGTAATCAGTACTTTGCAGAAAGTAATTTGGGATAAATTGCATTTGTATTTGACTTGTGATCATTTGTTTAAAATTGATTGATGATGTGGAGAACCCTAGATTTAAGTGCCACTACAATGGTGGAACATGATGAGATTGCCCTGTTGTTGAAAGTAATATGGAGGCTGATGGAGAGCAGTTTTGTATTAAGGCTGCTGGGTGATGTACAGGGGAGGTAGAAGTTGGCTCTGCATGCATGGACCACAGGACTCAGTCTGCCTAATTATTGATTCAAGTCCTCCACCTCTTTTGTTTGTTTCTACTTTAGGCTCTTTTTCTCTTTTTCTCTACTCCCTGCTCCCCTCCCTCATCTTGTGGTTTATGCAGCAGGAAGTCCTGCTTGTTTTCTGTTCCTTTTATTGGTTGATGAAGAATGTTTGGGTCTTCAGGTTTTAGGTGATAACCTTGTAATTATTAGCTATGAAAATGTAATTGAAGCAATGAAGCACATTAAAAGAGCATTGAGGCTAACCACAATATCAGGATTCATTCACTGAAGAAATAATTATTGAGTAGCCTTGGTGTATCTGGCCACATTGTAGGTGCTGAGATACAACAGAGAACCAGATAGATAAAATGGCTACTATTAAGGATCTTACATTCTAGTGTAGGATGAAAGACTCTAAAGAAGCAAACAAATAAGCTGAGGGTGGTGGCTCATGCCTGTAATCCCAGCACTTTGGGAGGCGAGGCAGACGGATCACAAGGTCAAGAGATCGAGACCATCCTGACCAACATGGTGAAACCCCGTCTCTACTAAAAAAACTACAAAAATTAGCTGGGCAAATTAGCTGGGCATGGTGGTGCATGCCTGTAGTCCCAGCTACTCAGGAGGCTGAGGCAGGAGAATCGCTGGAACCTGGGAGGCGGAGATTGCAGTGAGCCGAGATCGCTCCATTGCACTCCAGCCTGGCAACAGAATGAGACTTCGTCTCAAAAGATAAATAAATAAATAAAAATAAAAGACGCAAGCAAATAAATACGTAGTATTATCTTGGATCAGTACTATAAAGGAAATAAGAATAGGATAGACAGTGACTATCATCACAGTGACCAATTCAGATTGGGTGGTCTGGGAATTAAAAAATAGTCTAAGACATATTTTGAATCAGGATCACTCATGAAGTAATTAAAATTATAATTTGTTTTTTTCAGCTGCTATTTTAAAAAAATTGTATTTTGTGATTGTAATTCTTCCTCGATTCTGAATAAAATCTTGGGCAGGTTGAATGACTTTTCTGTTCTCTATTAAGTAATGTCACAAACATAATCTCAATTCTGTAACTAGAATATTTACTCCTATTAAACTGGTCTTAAGTAGTCATTCAAACCCATTCTCAAATATTCATTTTTCTCTTTCTGCATGCCAGGCCTTTGGAGAAGTGACACAGTGGTACCGGTGGTTAGCCATTGGTCTCTTTCTAAAGAGAAAAATGAATAAAGATTCATCTTCCTCTGCATAGATAGCTACTGTTTTGCTCTTAGCCTGGGTCAGGAAGTAATAAGAATGGATAAAGATAGGGGGCAGGTCCTACTGGGCTGCCTGGCTTTTTGTTTGTTGGTTCTAATAGATCCTTAAAGCTCACCATATGTACAGTGAAATACAATTCAGCCTTAAATAAAAAAGAAAATTCTGCCATATATGATGATGTAGATGAATCTAGAAGACATTATGCTGAGCAAAATAAGAAAGTGATAGAAAGACAAATACTGCATGATTCCATTTATATGTGGTATCGAAAATAGTAAAATTTATAGAATTAAAGAGGATAATGGTGATTTCCAGGATCAGTGGATATCGAGTTTCAGTTAGGCAAGATAAATAAGCTGTAGAGATCTTGTATACAATATTGTGCCTATCATCAACAATAATATGTTGTACACTTAAAAATTTATTTAGAAGGTAGATATCATGGTAAATGTCCTTACTGCAATAAACATAGAAGAAAAAAAAAGGCTGGCTATCTCCTGTATGCTGTTAAGGCCTTTCACAGCCTCCTTGTTGAGCTCTTCTGACTCCAACCCTGAGTGATGCACATTTACCTTTGGCTGAAGTTCTCTGCCCCTCATATGCTGACTCTGTCTGCTGCATGGCCTGCTTTAGTCCATGGGTATCTTTTACACAGTAAACTCTGAGAAAGTGAGGTAAAGCTAACTCAATAGCTCAGTTCTGGCTTTGCTATCAAAGGACTTACTATAGTTTCAGGTCACCCAAATAGGAATCAACCCCTGTCCACTATGTACCTACCTAAGGGTTGTGTATGAAAATCTCTCAGTGGACCTGAGGCTGATGGTAAATGGGTACGTCTCCATTTCCCAGTAGGGATGAATGGGGTTCACAGCACAACTTTCTCCAAAGAGAATCTCCTCACAAACTTTTTTTTTCAAATCTTTTGATTATTTTATATTTTTAAAGGGAGTAAAATGTTTAAGAGTTGTGCAACTATTTCTCAAGGCTTCTGAAAATATTGGTATTTTTTATTTGACATCTTACTTCGAATTCATACTTTCATCCTGTTGTCTTAGTCAAAACCCTAATCATCATCTTGGTATAACAGTTAATGGTCATTGAGTGCTCACAATGACTCATTGTTTTGTGTGCTTTACATACATTAACTCATATAGTTCTAAGAATTTTTAATACCACTGATTACTCTTAACACTCTCATTTCATAGATGAGGGAAGTGAGGCTCAAGATTAAATGATTTGTCTAAGAATGCTCAGCTGGGAAATGGCAAGGCTAGCATTCAAACACAGGGAGGCTGGCTGCATGGTCCCTGGTATGCATGATCTCTCAAGCTGGGAATTCCTATTCACCTCACTCCCATTGAGCCAAGACCAGCATGGCCAGTAAAATGCCAGCAATGCAATCATTGCTAGGTAGCAAGCTAGTATTGCTTTTCCTCCTGCAGTTTTGTAGCCAATTCCCTTTTTGTTTCTACCTTTATTGATGCTTGATCCTCTCAGCTGATATTTCTGGTCTTCCTGGAGCAGCCCTTCAACTACTGTCATCTGTCACTTAGGACAAGAGTCTGTATTAAAAGCCCGAGACAACCTTTGGGTGATAAAATCAATCTCCAGATGACTTATTACAGCTTTCTCCCAAAGGAAGGAAAAGAAGTAAACAAATTTAGAATTGTTGAACTTTGGCAATGCATTATAGAGAAAGTATGCATGTATATTTCACATTGGTTTTGCTTTTCATACTTGATCTAGCTTACAATTGTATTTAAAAATAAATAAATTTATTTTTATTTAAAAAGGAAACAGGGATCCCAATATCTGGGTCAATGATACCTACATAAGCCAAATATTCACCAGTCATTCTCAAATGGGGTCTGTAGGGGACATTCAGAAATGTCCAAGGGCTTTTAGATGTCACTATATATGAAAGAAATACTAGCATTTAATTAGTGGGGCTAGGGATGCTTAATGTCCTGAAACATACAGTCCCACACAATAAAAAATCATTCTACCTCATTGTCTCTTGGAGAATATCATCATAGAGGCAGCTAAGGACAAAGGCCAAGGTGGGCTCTTTCACCTGTGCAGAACTAGTGCTTTATTTCCTTGCCTTATCAGTAATAAAACACCAATCATCTATCTATTTGGAAACAACTGATATCTTGACAGCTGGAATAAATAAATGACTTGCTTTTAAAAATAGCCAATTCTTTCTTTCCATGTCAATTGGAAGTGAATTGTGCATATTCACATACAATCATGGTTTTGTCAAAGGAGATCTCAGGAGTGGAGGTGAAGTGTGCTGTTCCTAATACTGTGGGTCTGGGATGAGGAGAATGAACTTACGCTGGAAACCATCTGACTCTGCTTCCTTAGTCTCCCCTGGTATTTGCAGCAGGAAGAAAAGCTAAACACAAGTGGTTTATAGGAGAGTTTTGGACCAGAACCCTCCCATTTGCCCTCAGTGACACCACATTTCTGGTAAACAAGGAAGAGCTAGCTTTTTATTTTAAATGTGGGCTGTCTCAAGTGGGTGAAAAGATAATTTTATTGATGTGGGTTTGCAAGGATAAAAGGCTTATTTTTTTCTGCCTGTCTCTGATATCAAATGTGGTTCTAGAAAAAAATAATATTAGTTTGTGACTTAAGGTTTGTTTATCATACCATCTTGTATATATTGGCAGAAACTTAATAACTTTATATTTAATCTCACTAATATTCTTCCCTTCTGTCTTCCAAAATGGCACTGGGGCTTCATATAATAGATAATGGCTTGTCACCTTTGATTTCCACTTAATCTGAGGAAAAGTTTCTCTGATAATGTTTGAAAGGCCAGTAAATATAACTTTAGTCAACACTTTTATCACTGAAACTCACTACAAGCTAATGTTTACCCATTTTTATAATCTTAAAGAACACAGCATCTCCTCATCTCCATAGTGCCAAGTATTATCCCTGTTTATATTCTAATCATCTTAGAACATCTTTTTCTTTTTGTGTCTATTTCTTGTCATGCTAAGTAATTATTGTATAGAACTCTTAGTTTCACATGTAAATCATCATCCTTTAGCGCTGATGAATTTTAATTATCTCCTAAAACTTCCCCTTGGCTTGAGTTTCTCAAAGAGATCAATAAAAGATAACTTGAATTCTTTATATAATTGACAATGCCTCATTTCTCTTAAAGATGATTTGACTTGACATTACGCCTAAGCCCTATTTGACATGCACGAGATGAATGAAAATCATTTAGTCTGTATCATTCTCAAAGCCATTTCATTGTTGCTATGTTAAAAAAACAGGATGAAGGATCTGTGATAAAAATAAAGACCAAATATTTTGGCTCTTGCAGATATGACTCTGTCCGTGTAGCTCTTGAGGTGGTATCATAAGGGGAGTGAGTATTGGCTTGAACTATTTGGGAACTTTAAACAGGACCTCTTAAGATCTTTTAATCTGGTGATTTCCCTATGTCATATGTTCTCAAAAAGCAGGTTTAAATTGTTTGTTAGTACTTCGTTGTAGAGCTACAAATCAATTTATCTCTTCAATGTTAAACACTTATTCATTCATTCAATTAATGTTTGTTGGATGTCTACTTTGCGTCAGGCACTGTTCCGGGTGCTGAAGATACTTCAGTGATGAAGCGTTAGTGAGGAAATTAGGCTGGGAAGACAACTGGCCACAAAGGATGGCCCTGAAAGGGAAGCCAATCTGTGTAATACTGTGGTCAAAAGGGTATAGGAGCTCAGGCTGGTTGAGCAATAATTGCTAGTGAGTGGACTGATCCTGTAAGGCAGGACATAGTAGGGAGAGGATACAAAACCATGGTCAGTGTCAGGAGATCATTTACTTGCTCCCATCTAAGGAGGTGGTAGAATGAGAAGTATGGAGAGCAGGATTTTTTTTTAAGGGAAAAATGGCCAAGAGGGACTGAGCAGGATAGGGGAGCTTTCAGTTATTTGTGGGTTAGGTCCTGGGACAGAGATATCAGTACTGGAGTGTTAGGGTACGAACTTAATGTGGGAGCCTTGCTTTTATATTCAAATCAACAAAGTATAGGGGAAAAATTTTTGTTCCCAACTCAGGGCAACCTTGGTAAGAGTATGTTCCATGTGTGGTAGTTAAAGAAGCATCATGGCTCCAAGCCCCACCTACTAAATCTCAAAGTTTATAAAAAGTTTGCATTAATTTTTTGTTTCTGATGAAAAAACCACACAGCTTTTTAATGCAACTTAGAACGTATAACAAAATAAAGAGAAACCATAATCACCATAACCTTACACCAAAGAATAGCTTCTTTTAACAAGGTGTTATACTACCTGCCCATTTATTTGTCTGTTAGTCTCTTGACTTATTTTCAATATTGGGATTAAACAGGACCTCTTAAAATCTTTTAAGTTGGTAATTTCCCTATGGCATATGTTCTCAAAAATCAGGTTTAAAGTGTTTGTTAATACTTCATAATAGAGCTACAAATCGATTTGTCTCTTCAATGTTAAAGACATATTCATTCATTCAATTAATGTTTGTTGGATGTCTACTTTGCATCAGGCACTGTTCTGGGTGCTGAAGATACTTCAGTGACCAAGGAAAAGTCTCTGCCTTCACAGAGCTGACAGCCCAGTTACTTTACATTCCAGTTGCTTCTTCTATGTATATATATTTCTCATTATAAATAATGCTGAGCACACATAATCCTTGTATAGCAATCTTTGACTCTATCTCTGATTATTTCTTTAGGCTCTAATTATTTCAATAATATTTTTAACTGTTACCCAACTTTTACTATGAGTACTTCAAAATACAAAAAAGTTAAATAAATAACATTAAATAAATATATGCTTATATACAAACACATACATGTATATGGATATGTGCACACACATTTGAAAGGAAATTGCCAACTCATGTACTTCATTTCAAAATACTTCAGCATGTTATCTTCTAAAAAGGGAAACTTTTTCCTATATAACCACAATGCCATTATCACCTAAAATAATTAACAATCATTATAAAATATGAATTAACCTCCTGTCGATATTCATTTTTTCCCAATTTCTCCAGTTTCTTTTATAACTTAAAAACTAGTAGAATCCAAACAAGATATGTTGCAATTGTTATATTTATTTAGTTTTTCTTTCTCTCTCTCCTCTTTTTTCCCATCTCTTTCCCGCATCTCTCTGCTCACCCCTCATTAAAATAGTTGTAGATTCACATGCACTTGGGTGATATAGTAAAGAAAGATCTTTGCCCAGTTTCCCCAATTGGAATATTTTGCAAAACCATAGTATAATATCACAACTGGGTTGTTCACATTGCTTTAATCCAGCTTTTAAAATAATTTTTTAATCAAATTGGCTCAGGTTGTTATATGTGTTTGTATATTAAGTTGTATATAATTTTTATCATCTGTGTAGGTTTGTATTTCCACTACTACAGTCAAGATACTGAATAGTTCCAACACCATAGGATCTCTTTTGTTAATCTTTGATAACCATCACCGCATCCCTATTGTTTCCTACCCTCACCCCATGCCAGACCCCTGTCAATCACTAATCTGTCCATCATTTCTGAAATTTTGTCATCTCAAAAATGGTACACGATGTAACCATACAGAGTGTTCTTAAATTCTGTCATCTCAAAAATGGTACACAATGTAACCATACAGAATGTTCTGAAATTTTGTCATCTCAAAAATGGTATACAGTGTAACCGTACAGAATGTCATCTTTTGGGATTTTTTTTTAACTCAGTATAATTTCCTGGAGAGTCATCCAAGTGGCTATATTAATTGATAATTTGTTCCTTTTTATTGCTGAATTGTATTCCATGGTATGTATGTACTACAATTTGTTTAACCATTCACTTGGTGAATAAACATCTGGACTAATTACAGTTTTCGGTTTTACCAGCAAAGCTGCTATGAATATTTATATTCAAGCTTTTGTTTGAACATACATTTTCGTTTCTCTGGGATTAATGCCCAAGAGTGTAATTGTTAGGTTTTATGATAGGTACACGTTTAGTTTTTTCAGAAATTGCTAAACTCTTTTCCAAAGTGGCTATATTCCTGCCAGCCATGTGTGAGTGACCATTTCTTTGCATAATCACCAACATTTGGTATTTTTAACTAATTTTTATTTTAGCCATTTTGATAGGTATATAGGTGATATGGCTTGGATTTGTGTCTCTACCCAAATCTCATTTCAAATTGTAATCCCCAATGTTAGAGGAGGGGCCTGATTGGGGAAAGATTTTCCCCTTGCTGTTCTTGTGATACTGAGTGAGTTCTCATGAGGTCTGGTTGTTTAAAATTGTGTAGCACCTCCCTCTTCTCTCTCCTCCTCCTGCTCCTGCCATAGAAGATGAGTCTGCTTCCTCTTTGCCTTCTGCCATGATTGTAAGTTTCCTGAGGCCTCCCCAGCCATACTTCCTGTACAGCCTCCAGAACCATGAGACTGTTTTCTTTGTAAATTACTGTTTTAATTAAACCTGTTTTCTTTGTGAATTACCGTCTTAGGTACTTCTTTATAGCATTGTGAGAACAGACTAATATAGTAGTAATAGTTCATTGTGGTTTTAATTTGCATTTTCCTCATGGCTCATGATGTTAAGCATCTTTTTGTGTGCTTATTTACCATTTGAATATTCTCTTCAGTAAAATGTCTGTTCATGTCTTTTGCCTATTTTCTAATAGATTTTTTTTACTGCTAAATTTTGAGCATTCTTTATATATTCTAGATACTAGTCCTTTGTCACATACATGGTTTTCAAATATATTCTACACCCTGTAGCTTGCTTTTTTTTGTTTATCTTCTTTACCTGAGATTTCACAAATAAAATTTTTTTTCTTTTTTTTTTAATTGCATTTTAGGTTTTGGGGTACATGTGAAGAACATGCAAGATTGTTGCATAGGTACACATGGCAGTGTGATTTGCTACCTTCCTCCCCATCACCTATATCTGGCATTTCTCCCCATGCTATCCCTCCCCAACTCCCCACCCCCCGCTGTCCCTCCCCTATTTCCCCGAAAAGACCCCAGTGTGTGATGTTCCCCTCCCTGTGTCCATGTGTTCTCATTGTTCAACACCCACCTAAGAGAACATGCGATGTTTGATTTTCTGTTCTTGAATCAGTTTGCTGAGAATTACGGTTTCCAGGTTCATCCATGTCCCTAGAAAGGACACGAACTCATCGTTTTTTATGGCTGCATAGTATTCCATGGTGTATATGTGCCACATTTTCCCTGTCCAGTCTATCATCGATGGGCATTTCGGTTGGTTCCAGGTCTTTGCTTTTGTAAACAGTGCTGCAATGAACATTCGTATGCATGTGTCCTTATAGTAGAACGATTTATAATCCTTTGGATATATACCCAGTAATGAAGTCCAGCTTGTTAAGTTTTCATGTTACACTTCAGGTGTTAAGTCTAAGAACACTTCAGTTAGGCTTAACTCTGGAATATTTTCTGCTTTTTTTTCCTAAAAGTTTGATAGTTTTTACTTTTAAGTTAATGATCCATTCTAAATTACTTTTTGTGTAAGGTTAAAAGTTTAGGACAAGGTTAATTTTTTTGTTTTTGTTTTTTTTTTGGCCTATTTTCAATTGCTCAAGCCCCATTTGTTGAAAAGGCTATCCTTCTTTCACTGAATTGCTTTTGCCCTTTTATTAAAAATCTGTTAGGCCTATTTCCGTGGGCCTGTTTTCACTTTTTCTGTTCTGATCCATTGGTCTATATGTCTATCTCTCTACCAATACCACATAATCTTCATTACTATAGTTATATAATATGTCTTGAAATTAAGTAGAGTGATTCCCCTCATTTTATTCTTTTTTGTTAAGTTTATTTTTAGCTATTCTGAGACCTGTACCTTTCCATATGAGTTTTAGAATAAGCTTTATTCCTTTCCATATGAATTTTAAAATAAGCTTATCTATGTCTACAAAATGCCTTGCTGGAATTTTGATAGAAATTGCATTAAAGCAATTTGGGAGGAGTTGACATTATTACTGTGTTGAGTGTTCCAATCAACACTGTAATAATGGAGAGACATATCATGTCTCTCCATTTATTCAGATTTTCCTAGATTTCTTTCATTAGTATTTTGTAATTTTCAGCATTTAGATCATTTTCTTGTTAGGTAAATACCTAAATATTTTCTTTGTAATAATTGTGAATGGCATTATGCTTTAAATTTCAATTTCTACATATTTATTGTTAACATATAGAAATGTGATTGATTTTTGTGTGTTGATTTTATATCCTATGGTCCTTGCTGAACTCACATATTCTTAGATTTTTTTTATAGATTCCTTAGAATAATATGTAATCATATTATTTACAAATAGAGATAATTTTATTTTTTCCTTGCAATCTGTAAAGTTTCTGCAGCATCTTTTAATCTAGTCTAGTTTACTGCTCTTTCCCCCTAATATTGATTGCTTTTGAAAATATAAGTGCAGTTGTCTTGTAGAACATGCCACCTGGGTTTCTCTATTGTTTCCCTGTGGTATCATTTAGCTTGGTCCTTCCATTCCGTTTTTCTTGTAAATTAGACCATTACATCTAGAGGCTTGAGTGGATTTAGGTTAAATATTTTTGGGAAGAATATTTCTTAAGTGATACTGTATACCTCATGCTGTATGACAACAGGAGACTTTATAACATCAAGTTGTCTCATTATCAGTGAAGCTAAGTCTGATCCCTTGGTTAAAGTGTAGACTGCCAGATCTTTCCTGTGTCAAGATACATGATTATTTTAGCAATTTCTGACACAGTTCTTTGGCACTGTGAGGATAGCCTATTCCCCAGTGAGCCTTTCTGTTATGGTTTAGAATACACTGCTAATCTTTGCCTGAATCAACCATTTTATTAAGCTTTGTAAAATGGTGACTTTTAATTCTTTTATTTCTTCTTCTTCTTTTTTTTTTTTTTTGAGACAGAGTCTCACTCCGTCACCAGGCACCAGGCTGGAGTGCAGTGGCGCGACCTCGGCTCACTGCAACCTCCACCTCCCGGGTTCAAGCAGTTCTCTTGCCTCAGCCTCCCGAGTAGCTGGAACTACAGGCGCACGCCACCATGCCCAGATAATTTTTTTGTATTTTTAGTAGAGATGGGGTTTCACCATGTTGGCCAGGATGGTGTCAATTTCTTGACCTGGTGATCCGCCCACCTCAGCTTACCGAAGTACTGGGATTACGGACGTGAGCCACCGCGCCCAACCTTATTTCTTCTTAATTTATGAACTGACATTCTTCTGTAGTGGTCTATCTTATCAACTAGAATTGAACTATATTTTTTCCTCAAAAGTCATGGTAAATGCTTAGTTCTTTGCTTTTTTATTATAAATTTTCAGGAGTACAGTATAATCATCACCTCCATAGTTCAAACTATTCATTTCTTTTTTTCTTTAGTCCTCCGTCATTCTCTTTCTCCTTTCTTGCAGTTTCCCTCCTTCCTTCCTCCCTCTCTCCTTTCCTCCCTCCCTCTTTCTTTTTCTTGCTTTCGTTACTGATGTCACTTAAGACCTTACATTTTTCAATGCTTTTCAATCAATTATTGCCATTATTCTTTCTGATACTCAAATCTCTGTAACCTGGCCAATGGAAGGTCCTTTAAACTGCCTCTCATGTCCTTTTAACATCAATTCATTATTCTTTGTGAACTTGCTGCAAGATGTCCTAGGCTGCCCTATATTTTTTCTGCCTTGAATCTAAAATCAAGGATCTCTGGCTCGTTGGCTGAGACATTGTATTTTTACTCTTCTTGATTTTCCCTGCCCTTTGATTTAGATGTTACAGTCTCTAAAAGGAAGCAACCTCCAGGACACTATGCAATGTTTCCAGGGGCCCTATTATTTTTTCTTTTCCTTAAATAGCAAACATGATTAATGCCAAGGTTAGTGTTTCTAATCTTTAGTGCCAGGGTGCGGCCTAACCATGTATCTTATAGAAACTCAGACATACTCAGCAAGGTCTATAGCTTTGACAGAGCCAGGCTGCTGGGATGACACTTGCTTAAAAAATTTAGGAATATTATATTAATTACAAATGACCAGGCAATTGAGATTAACTGTGACCTTTGATTCAGATGTAGTGATAGCTTAAACCTGTGGGCTGATTTAAGATGCAGCTCATTTGAATGAGAGGGCCAAGATATGCAAGCTTAGTGTGGGCAGGCTGCCGGGGGGGATGGAGAAAAGAGAATATTGTATTCACCCGACATTAGACTGTCTTTTGCCCATTTCCCAAGAACTTTTTTTGAGTCCATAAACATTCATTGAGGGTCAAGTATGTATTTCTAGATAGATCCTCATTATACAAAAGCAAAAGCATATTGTCTGTATTCATTATGCTCACAGTCCATGGGAGAGACAGACAGGTAACCTCTGGGTAACCACAGGTGCTGATAGGAGGCTATGGGAGCACAGAAGAGGGACATCTAGTTCAGACTGTGTGTGGTGTGGGTATAAATATGTGCACATGCATGTCAGAAAAGATTTTTAGAGGAACTGGGCCCTGTTCACTGAGGTTTTAGGATTTTAGGGAGTTAGTGTATGGCAGAGAATCCTTTGTTTATTTCTGTGAGTCTTTAGGATGTACGTTGGGAGGTCTTTCTATGTCCTCAAAGAGTTGTTTTGTTTCTCTGCCTTAGAGAGTAGGTCCAAATATTTCATCTTTGTTTGTGTGCTGTTAAGGCAGATAACATCAGCAGCAACCCTGAACGTCACGATCATCCTTGCAGAGATCTGCCAACTTAGTTTATGATTCCTTAAAAAGCAGCTCTACCTACAGCGTAGCCGGCTGGCAGCTACGACTCTGGTTGTCAGGGCCACTTGCTTTTCACAATGGGTTTTCCCATGCTTCTTAGTTCCTCACAGCCTGCCCCATTTCACTCCATTTCAGGTCAACACGCACAGGCTGTTGATAAGTCCCCATCATCCAACATCACATCTCCTGGTACATAGTTATTGCTGCAAGCTCTTTAAGATCATCCATCAGTGAATGAGTAGATGTCCAGCCCTTTCTGTTTTCTTTCTTTTAGTGTGCCCAGACACAGCATGCTGCCTTTAGTAATGTCTCTCATGCAGAGATTCTCATAAGGGGTAAGGGAGGAAGCATGGAATGGGAAGAAGGGCCTGTGGAGCTTGGAAGTTTTCTGCAGCAAATGGATAATCTCCCTTCTGGTTTCCTACCCTGGTCTACACACACACACTGGGAACCCATGTACTAAATCACCCCAATTCCTTCACATAGAAGTTCCAGCTGGACTAAGATAAATGTTTGTTTTTTTATGCTTAAAACCAAAAATATTTATTTCAATTAAATTCAACTGACATTTCTTGAATGCTTACTACAAAAAGAGTACTTCCAGATATGGATGGCTAAAAAGATTTGGCTTCTTCCCTAGGAAAACTTCTCATTTAGAGGGAAACAGATATGTGATTATACTGCCTAGCAAAAAACCGGAATCATTTCAGTTGACTTTGGTAGTAGGGACTTATGCAATTCCTAGGGAAGTCCTTAGAGTAGAGGAGAAGTGACACTAACCATCCAGGAGGGAAGGTGGGTCCCCATGTTGCTCTGGGCTCCTGTGGGTGATGTACCATAAAGCCCTAGACCAACAAGAATAAGATGTCACTGCAGGGCCCTGAGGTAATGAGGGCCAGAACCAGGGGAGCAAGTAGGATTTTATGACACAGAAGACAAGGATGGATATAAGAAAATGTTCCTTGGATGGTTGTTAGAGGTCACTGGTAAACAGAAGATAGGAATCTGACAGAGATTGACAGACAGACCTTCAGGAGAGACTATATGATGAAATGGGCAGGAAAGCTTGACATAACAGCCAATGTTCTGATACAGTCGGGAGCTTTTGACTTGCTTCAGCTTTCCCACCATCCCAGAGAATGGACAGTTTAGTGTAACAGGCAAAATAGCAGCATTACTACACCCATGAAGAGTGAACGAGACAACAGGAGCTGACAGTGGAGTCTCATTTTTGTGCTCTGCTGAGTAGCACAGAGAGCAGGCAACTCACACGTAAGTGCTTAGCTCAGTAGAAGCCCAAGAAAAATGGCCTCTTGGCGCCGTATTATTCTGTAAGAAGAGGAGACAAATCTGCTGCCTGTCATGGCCTACTGTTATGAATCCATGTAAAAGTCTCGGAGGCTAGTCTCAGCGTCATCAAACCTCAATACAATTACTCTAAAGTATTGGCTAGAGTTTTACCACAAATTACATCTTCCTTAGATTTATAGGCTTTTGAGAACGGAGGTATCGGATATTGAACATTAGAAAAGAATCTTGTCTTGATGAAGATGTGCTGATGCAAGACTTTTTTTTCCCCAAAGCTTAACAGAGGCTTTGTCTTCCCCTGAATCATAAAAGTGTTAATAATTCATTTGTTTTGTCTCTAATTTCCTACTTCTCTGAGACTTGCATAGTCCTGGTGAGGGACGTGCACACCCCAGCCTCTTTGGCTTGTTGGTAAAGGAGATCCCTGCAATCTGGCAGGCATCGGGGAGATTAGAATGCCCCAATGGGAAGTAAGCTCTCTTTTTCACTGATCCTAAGCCAATGGATGTTCAAGAAGAGGGGAAGAAAAGGTCTAACTAAAGTTACTAATGTATTTCAAAGGAAAAATGTGAATGGATGACATGCAGTATGTTATGGGCATATCATTTGAGATCCTTTTCACTTAAAACAGGAAACAGAATTACCATCTGAAATGTCCATTCCTGGTGAAAAGAGTGAGGCAAATCTAAGAACAGCTTTCAGGCAGTGGATGTGTTGGGTGTCACTTCAATGTGGTCAAACATCTTAAACAACAGCATTTTCAAGAAAGCAGCATGTACACCTAAATCTGTACTGTAAATGCTTGCCTAGTACAGGAAAAGGGTTTTTTTGTTTTGTTTTGTTTCTTTTTATTGTGGACTTTCTGTGAGGGCCGTGGGACTGTTTACCTGCTCCTCACCTAGTGTGATGACTTTGTCAGATTGTAAGTACACAACCTCAGGTCGACCCATTTGAAATGTACATGGTGCAATTAATTAGCTAATGTTCTGTTTATATAATGTTATTCTCTTCTGTCCCCCGATAAATAAAGGAAAAAAAAGGGAAAAAAATCTTAAAACAATCATTTTATTCTTGGACACAACTGTATTTCCCCTATTAAGAAAGCTTTATTTTTCGAAGATGTATTCTGACCAAACTGAAATGCTTGGGCATTCTCAGAAAAGCTACCTACCTGCAAGGCTAGTTCACAGATGTCACTCACTGTGAGGGTAGTTTAGTAGCATGGGGGCATTGGGGCCAGGCTGGGGATGAAATGTGTTACCACGCTGGAAGCTCATGTGTATACTTCAGTGGGAAATGAAAATCAAGACATAAAATGGGGAATGAAGTGGATAAGACATTAACAGTTGATGGGCCAGTGTGTTCATTGATATTTTACAATCCAGCACTAGAGAAGACAGAAATTCTGGGAGGTAAAGGGAGTAAAAGAGGGGAGAGAGAGCACTGAGGCTCTGTCCTTAACTAGGTGGTCTAGAGGATGGTAATGAGACTCTGTGTGCTATTTTTGATGACTTGAAAAATCTCAAAGGAGTTATACATTTATTCACAACAACCATGCACAGACTAATTAAACCATCAAATTTCTTTGCTTTGGGCTGAGGTTATGTAACTCCATTGTGGTAATATATTTATCTCAATCTATCCAGAGGTCTGATTATCGGCAGCTGAATTTGTTAGATTAATGAAAAGGGAAAATGAATTACTTAATATGTCCATCTTTGCCAGACAGAAATCTTTCAAATCATGAGGTCTATAGGAAAAAAATGATAAGAAGCCCTTTGAGGTAAAATAATTGACAATTAGTGTCCTGGAATGGAGAAACCCTATCTGGGGGATCTATCGAGTTTTTGCTATACCATGGGGCCTAGGGGATGCTCAGTGAATAAAAATTTAATTTGTATTCTAGTTATAAGACAAATATATCTTAGGCTTCCTGAATAGAGACACATCTGAGCAAAACAAATATATGAAAGGTCAGCTTAGTAGTGAGCCTAAGGTAAGTGATATTTGCAATCTCTCAATAAAATTAATTTTACAAGGGAAATTTTAAAAAAGTTTCAGAGGCTTACTACTTACAGTTGGGAATACAAGATAAATGATTACATAATTGCCTTTGGCTTTAAGGAATGCAATGGCTGGGAAATTGGTTCTCATGAGCCCTTGTGGTGCCACTGGCCAGGTTCATCTTCTGAGGAGAACAAGGTACCACTTGGAGAAGTGTCCATTCTTCTTATTCAGGACAGATTCTGACATCAGAAAATACAGTCAGAATTCAGGAAGAGCCCTTTTGTTTCTTAACCAAACATTTTCAATGTATATTTATATGTCAAAGACTTCTCAAAACATAAATGCCTAGAAGAGGTCACCCCGTGAAATTGGTTGAACGATTAAAAGTTTAAAATGCTTGATGTCACTTCTTTCTGAATTGATTGTAAAGAAGATAGGCAGAGTCTTCATTGGATACTCCAAAGAGCTCAAGAAGAAGGAAAGGGAAGGAATCCAAAAGAGAAAAGGCTGAAATCTGATGGCCTCACTATTTGCCCAGAGTGCTTCTGTCATTGTTTGAAGGCCTGTGGTAGGTGTTCCTGCGTGCAGCTTAGAAAGAGGCGTCTTCCTCAGAAAGCCTCTGCTTCAAGCTTTTTGTTTTTCTTAGTGAAAAATCAAACAATAAACAATAAACTTTTTCCAAAGTACCACTTCTCTTGTTGCAAGTTTGGCTTCCAATCAGGAGAGCTCCTTGGACAGATCCTGGTGGCCAGAGTTGGCTCAGCAGACTGCCTTACTTTTCAGAAGCTCTGAGCTCTTGGGAGAGTTCTTTGTATGACGCTGCCATAGATCACCTAATTACCAAATTCTGCAGTTTTAGAGCCTGGTTCCACTAATGATTTCCAGCTGTTTTATTTTTATTTTTGGGATCGATTTTCACTCTTGTTGCCCAGGCTGGAGTGCAGTGGTGCGATCTTGGCTCACTGCAACCTCTGCCTTATAGATTCAAGCGATACTCCTGCCCTAGCCTCCTGAGTAGCTGGGATTACAGGTATGTGCCACCACACTGGGCTAATTTTTGTATTTTTAGTAGAGATGGGATTTCTCCATGTTGGTCAGGCTGGTCTCAAACTCCTGACCTCAGGTGATCTGTCCACCTTGACCTCCCAAAGTGCTGGGATTACAGGCATGAGCCATTGCACCGGGCAGCTACTTTTCTTTAAAAGGGCCAATTTCCTATTATATTTAAGTTCAAAACTATTTAAATATTGCAGAAGAATCTTTAAAATGTTATGAGGTGATTTTTTTTTTTACTAGGGACAGCTTTATCATCCTTAGATAAGGGAAACCTGTCATCTCTAAGATAATTCTGACATTCCTTAACTGCATTTCGGAGATTCAGGTAGGTGTGATTTACTATATCACAGCAGGGTATATTGGACACAGTGCCATTCAATTATAAGGAAAAAACATAGATTAAGCCTTAAGCAAAAGCCATCAGTCAAGGGAAGAGGTTTTTGGGAAAAAAAAAAAAGAGATTTAATGAGAACTTGTGTGTGAGAAGCAGAGAGAGGAGAATATAATAAAACAACTTTTCATTTTTTCTTTTCGCTCCAGGTAGAAATTGAGAAAAGAAACAGATTTTATATTTTATAAAAACTTTTCTCTTCTTTTTTTTTACCACACCCCCTGCCAAGAAAAAATATATATGTATCAGATTTGTTTTAAGGGAAACTGTAATTAAGCTTGCTCCAAGTTTCTTCATTCTGTTTTCTTTTAGTGGGATTTTGGGGAGCACAGTTAGTATTATACATTCTTTTTTTGTCTCACTATGCCTAAAAGATTTCACCTATCTATCCAGGTTCCTTTTTAAGCTGAACACTGGTTGCCTTGCTGCAGGGATCTGGACCTGTGTGCTATGGTGACAATACTAAGTAACCTCTGCCCACACCCTTAGCCTGACTCTCACTTCCAACAATAGTAACTGTCAATCACAAGTTCAATCATTTTTGCTTTAGTTTTTAAAATTATGTTTTCAATTCAGTGTTTATTTCTTAAGAAAAAGTAAAAAATGTGGGGTTATTACAAAGATCCCAGATCTAAAACCAGAATTTAATTTTAGCACCTCATCATTATGCACCTGTGATGTCTTCAGCATTATTTCATGGTTTCAAAGTGTCATTACTATTATTAGCATGTAAATAATCTAAGGGAGGAATTTAAAAACACATTTTAAAACATTTTATATGTCTTTCTGCATATATGCCATTTAACAGCCAATTAC
The DNA here is from genome assembly GCA_004027715.1 of Plecturocebus donacophilus. NCBI lineage: Eukaryota > Metazoa > Chordata > Mammalia > Primates > Pitheciidae > Plecturocebus > Plecturocebus donacophilus. The sequence continues at coordinate 38,236 of PVKP010009549.1, forward strand.
TGAAAATTCAAGCTTCCCAGGGAGTAAAACATCAGGGTTAAATAATTGTTTTGCTATGTTTGGATGGGGAAGAGGAAGAATTTAACAAGTTGGAGGATAAGAAAGTTGATTTCCAAAATATTAAAATAATTTTCATCATTATCATCTCTTATTAAAAATGTAACAACAGGGAAGAAAGTTTAAGAAAGAATGAAAATGGTGAATAATGAGCTGGAAAATGATGCTGTGGAAAAACCAGAAATCTTGCTTTTGGAAGAGATAGTGAAGGATAACTACCATCTAGGAAGAGTTTTAGTCCTATAAAATGGAACATGTTTTCTATCAGCAAAGGACAGAATAAGATGAAAAAGGCTTACACTAAGGCACGAGAGATTACAGTTGGATCTAAGGAAGATCTTCAGGACCGTAAAGGGATCAAACTGAAATGGGACGTACAGAGAAATTGCTTGTTTTCTTTCCTTAGTGATCTTAAAGAAGAAAAGAGACAACTATTTGTTCTGAATTGTTTGCCTACATAAGGCAGAGACATGAACTGATGATTTTTGCAAGTCTCCTGATGCTTAGCTAGCTCTATTCATTGATAGTTCATTTAATATTGTTTTCCTTTGAGATCTGTTATTATGCAATGGAAATTAATGTCTCCTATCTTGGTTAGCAGCATTAGTGTCCCTAAAGTCCTTTCTTTGATAAATCTCAAAGTTAACCATTCACTTCTTCTCCTTTAATACATCTGTGTCTGCTGCTCGACTGATCCACTACAAATGGCTACAACATTTTAAATGCTGGGCAAGTGTCATGGACTATGCTAGGTGTTGTTTTACACAGCTAAATTCTAATCCTCACAACAAACATTTGAGAGAGCCATTATCAGTCCTTCACTAGATAGAATATAAATGAAGAAACGGGAGCTAAGAGGCTTGGTTAAGCTAAATATAGAGGAAAAGTACAACTTGAATCTCTGGTCTTTCTAATCCAAACTGTGCCCTCTTTGAACATGGCATGAAATGAGAAAAAACTAGAAGCCATTTAATTCCTAAATTGAGAAACTTTGGGAAAGTGATTTAACCTTTGTAATCTCCATGTCCCTGTTACTTTGGGATCTGGTTCTATTTTTGACTAGGTTATATAGGAGACTGCTGGAGAAGTGATATGAGAGCTCAATTTTTTAAACATACAAGATCTTGCTTGATCTCAAGTTTCTGAAGTTGATACACTTTTTCTGCATGTACTTTTCCCCATGCACCTCCTGTTCAAATAACAAAGGAAAAAATCCAGTTCCCAAGAGGGAGGTCTCAGAGGTGGTTGACTTTCCTTGTGTTCTTCTTGTAGATAATTACTTTGGATTTCTTCATGCTACCTTATGGCCAGGGTGGCTGGTTGGCATTCCTTCCTATACATAACATGAGCCAAAGAAAGGCTATGAACAGAGAGGGGCTATGTGTTTGTGACTCCTGTTCAGCGTATCACTTATAAATCTTAGAGCTTGTAGAATACTTGGAGATAATCTAGTCCAGGGATGGCAAATATAGTTTATAATCTACCCCTAGTTGCTGGATTTATTTCTTGGAAAACAGGAAGAAGGGCTTCAAGACTATATCCAGGCTCATGTCCACCATGGTCATGAGGGAAAGGGAAAGCATTTGTGTATCAAAGTTGTCTTCCCTAAGGTACTCGAGTTTTCATTTTATAGACAAGACAAATGCAATCAAGATAGGTTGTTGTCTTGGTCAATATAGAATCCAGGGAGATTAAGTGCAGCGAACTCCTCCATAATGGTATAAGTAATATTCAAACAGTTTAATTGCACAAAATGTAGGGCCTCATTATTGCAAGGATAGTGAAAAACAACATGTTTTGATCAGCCTACCAGTTGCTTTAGGAAAAAAAGAAAAAACCCTTGCTTTAATTAACAGCTCTATCGAAATAGTCTGATGATTACAAACAAATATATAGTGACTTTTTTTTTCCTTTTTTCTCCCCCTCCCTACTGCAGAAGATAACATTAGCTCACCTCTTTTGAGAATAGGGGTTGGGAACCAGTAGCCAATCACTGTATTCCAATTAGCATCATCATGAGGCATGCCATCATGGACTTTATTGTATTTGGTGTTCTGCAATGAGAACTACTCCAACTGGTGATGAAGAGCAAGTGTGCAGGTGTGGGAACATGGGGATATAGACCACAGTGGCCTTCTGCAAGTGCATCATCTCTGAGAAGATTGAGTTTTTATCTTAAAATTTACTAAACTTCAGATTTATTTAATAACATTACCAAGCTTGTTTTAATACAATTGATTAGTATTAAATAAGATTAGTACTCTAGGAATAATAGCCATATCAGCTGACATTTCTTTATTCTGTGGCTTTACGTACACAGTGACACATGGCTGTTGTATTAAGGTTCTCCAGAAAAACAGAACCAATAGAATATCTATCTATGTATCTATCAATCATTTATTTATTATGAGAATTGGTTATTCACATGATAATAGAGTCTGGGAAGTCCCACCATCTGAGGTTTTCAAGCTGAAGGACCAGGAAAGCTGGTGATATAATTCAGTCTGAGTTCAAAGGCCTGAGAACCAGGATAACTGATACTGTCACTCTCATTTTGAGCCTAAGAACCAGGAGCTCTGATATTGAGGGCAGAATAAGATGGATGGTCTGGCTCAAGGAGAGAAAGAATTTGCTTTTCCTCTGGTTATCCTATTTGAGCCCTGAATGGATTGGATGATGCCCACCCAATTGCTGAGAGCAGACCTGCTTTACTCAGTCTACTGATTCAAATGCTAATCTCATCTGGAAACACTGTTACAGACACACCCAGAAATAACATTTTGCCAGCTAGCTGGGCATCCCTTAACACAGTGAAGTTGATATGTAAAACTAAGCATGACAACTATACACCAGTTTTATATACCCTGGGTTGAGAGTAATGGAAACAAGGAATTGAGTAACTCAAATAGTGAAGTTTTAAAAGAGTTAAGCTAATGAAGTTTTGAAAGAGATTTGTGATTGTATACTTACCCTAGTTCTCTCTGTCCCGTTTTAGGTTCACGTTTTTATGCCAAAACGTTCCCTTTGTCTGTTTCTTCTTTTATCATTATTTTAATTCTCTTCATCCTAGAAAATTTTCACCTGGCCATCTATAGTCATCACCTCCTTAAAAACAGCCTTTGTTCTAAAGCTGAATTCTATTTTCAGATAAAAAGTTATGTGGAATTCCAGTGTAGAAAACAGATAAATGTGGGATGGTGTGAAGCAAGAAGGAAGCCCTATGTCCTCAGCATAACCACCTCCCACCATTTGTGACCATCCCTTCCTTACTTCCTTAGAGGCCTGGGACTCTGATAATCACAGTTTTCTTAAGGAATCTAGTTAGTTCTTAAAAACATATGACTGCTTCATTTTATTTATTTATTTTTGTATACAGTGAAGCAAAATTCAACCCCTCCAACCTTCAGAAATTGGGAAAATAGTTTATCTTTAGGTATTTGAAATTCTTTAAGAATTACTCTAATTGTATGTCTTTGCTTAAATAATGAGCAGAAATGTTAATTAATAAATTATCCTTTGGAACCAACCCAAATGCCCATCAATGATAGACTGGATAAAGAAAATTTGGCCCTTATACCTCCACTGAATACTATGCAGCCGTAAAAAAGAGTGAGTTCATGCTCTTTGCAGGGACATGGATGAAGCTAGAAACCATCATTCTCAGCAAACTAAGGAACACAAAACCAAACACCACATATTCTCACTAATTAGTGGGAGTTGAACAATGAGAACACATGGACACAGGGAGGGGAACATCACACACTGGGCTCTGTTGGGGGCTGAGGGGCAAGGGCAGGGAGAGCATTAGGACAAATACCTAATTCATTCATGGCTTAAAACCTAGATGACGAGTTGATAGGTGCAGCAAACCACCGTGGCACATGTAAACCTATGTAACAAACCTGTACATTCTGCACATGTATCCAGGAACTTAAAGTAAAATTTAAAAAATAGTGTGTCTTATTAGTTTTAGGTGTATTTATTTTAAAGTATAATGTTGTGCTGTATTTCTAAAAGCACAGTGAGTGAAGTAGATTAATACCCAGTAACCATTAGAGTAGGAGGTTTGGACAATGAGACCCTCATTTAGACAGTGCTATCCTCTTGGGAATAGCTCATTTTAATTTTGGTCAAAATTGTTAAGAAAATATAACGAACTTGTGGAGAACTGGCCTCAGAACCCAAACCTATAATGCTCTTGGAACTATCACAACACAAAAGCTGCTTTTAATTTCTCTCCTTAAAACATCTCTGCTTTTCCATTTCTTCTATTTTGCTCCTTAATTATTATTTTGATTATGTGCTTATCAGGTTAAGTACCTTACAAATATCTGTAGTAAGAATATGTTAATTGGTTCAGGGCTTCTCTTAAAATAATTGAAAGTGTATGCTTATTTGTTTTTCTTAGAAACTTAGCCTATGAATCAAAAACTGCTTCTAATGTAGAAAAATGTACATATAAAAATGTCTATATGTTTAGATTGAGTTATTGTCAAAATATATTAAATCCTTTTAGAAAATGCTGGAACTGAGTTCTTTTGGAATTCAGTGTCTGTGTATTGAATATTTCCTTTAATGTCTATTACAGAACAAAATTTCACTGATATAAGTTGCTTTTGGTATTTTTCTTTGTTGACAACTCATATTTAAGTTGTAATATTTAGGGCTGTTATTATAAACTACATACCCTGTAGTTTACACAGTTGTATTGAGAGTAAATATTTTGACTTATGGCTCAATTTTATTATTCTGGGGTAAAATTGTAGGATAGTCAGACCAGAAATCAGGCAGGCTTCTATGTCTTCTTTGCGAGGACGCAGTTAATTACTTCATCTTTTGTGAAAGGCAATGAGCCTGATGAGGTATGAAGTTCCAGGCAAAAGTGTTTTCCAATAAAGCTTCTTTATTCTGTGCTACAATTATATTAAGTAATAACCAGATACTACCCCCGCTGGTTTCTCAGCCCTCTGCAGGTGAGTTTTCTTTCGAGTTTCAGCTGTGACAGATCCTCCTGTTCTAGCTTAAATAGATCAAAAGACCTTTCTCATTGTCCAGCTCTTTGCTTGACCACAGCTTTCCTGTGGCTGGGGCCACCTTTTAGGCTTTTAAAAAATAGAGATATTTGTCCTTTATAATATCTAATTTTAATTTTCTTTCTCTGAAAGGCAAGGTTTCTCTTCTAACAGAAACATAACAGAGTAGTAAGTATGAATAATTGATCAGGACAAGAGCAATATTGAGAAATACTGCAGAACTTTCATGCTTTTATTCTTTCCCCCATTTGTAATTTGTATGCATTATGTTATCTTTTGCAATGAAATGGCCAAGGCATTGTGGTACTGTGGATTGGATGGTATTTGACAGTTTATGGAGCCCATCCCTTCCCAGGTGCAAAAAGCCTTGTCACATGGCTAATGATCGAAAGTCTGGCCCTGTAGGACTTTTCAGGGTTCTTTTGGTAGAGTAATTGATATGACAGTTACTAAATGCTTGTAAATCATATGAAGCAAATCAGAATATTGGAGAGAATAGACACCAAATGAGAACCTCCTGACATTTTTTTGTGCCAGAACAAGGACACACGAATTGAGTAAAGTCCTTCCCTAAAATCATTTATAACAAAATAGGAAGTAGCTTCAGTGTGGCACCCAGGAGCCCATAACCAGGTATGTGGCCCCATTTAGAAATCATATTAGGACTGAAATGTGGGTATAATTATTATTGCTATTTTAAGAGAATTGCTCTTAGACATTCTTATAGAGGAACAAGAATGTTCTCATGTGGCAATACAGAGCCTGTGAAAATGCAGTATGGTGTTATATCTATATAAACATATGCCATATATATATATATGTATATATATATATATAAACCCTATTGCTGTTGCTTATCACTGATTATGCAGTTGGCTGTGGAAAGTTGTGAGTCACTGAAATGAACAATTTAAACATGAGCAATTGATCATCTTTACAACAGGAATAAAAAACCATGCTATTTCTTATCTGCTAATAAAGATATTGTAGGTAACACGTGTTCCATATCATCTGAGATTATACACAGGAAGAATGTAAACTTGTTAATTAAAAAAAGTCTTGGAAACAAAACCAAATACCACATATTCTCACTCATAAGCAGGTGTTGAACAGTGAGAACACATGGACACAGGGAGGGGAACATCACACACCGTGGCCTGTCAGGGGGTGGGGAAGTTAGGGGAGGGATAGTGGGGGGGGCGTCGGGGAGGGCTAACATTAGGAAAAATACCTAATATAGATGACGGGAGGATGGATGCAGCAAACCACCATGGCACATATATACCTATGTAACAAACCTGCATGATCTGCACATGTACCCCAGAACTTAAAATATTTTTTAAAAAGTCTTGGAAAAGATACTTGCAGCCTGGATTCTGTTTGTAGTTGGTTGCTTTTTAAATATGAAAGAAAAAAGAGTAAATTATGTACTCCTGAAAATTTGATCCTTCTTCTTATGGGAAAATATGGCAAAACAGCAACTGTGTTATGGTAAAACTTGCTAGGATAAGGACTCCTTGCCTTACCCTAACAAGATATCTAAAGAAGATATCTAAACATATATCTTGGTGAAAAAATTAATTATGTTCTTTTTCTTAAAACTGCAAATAATCCTATAATGCTTCGGTATTACATGATCAGTATTATTTTCATTATTCGTTTAGGAGTTAAATAAAAAGAGTCCTTTCATTTTTATTATGAATAAATATTATTTTTTATATCAAGCCTAGTTAATGTAGATAATGTAAATAAGAAAAAATCTTGACATAGCTTAAATAAGCTTTAGTTTTTTTCTCATCACAGCATGATAGGACGCAAAGTGTTTCTTGTGTGATGTTCTTGCCAGTGGAAATATGAAGCTAGTGAATTTGAAGAAGCAGGATGTTTGGGTTCATTCTGAAATTACTGTTAGATCACAAGAATCCTTTTCACTAATTTTTTTTTCTTTTTGCAAATAAGACTCAATCTACAGAGAATAAAACTTTACTAGTAGTTAGATTTGTCCCATCTGAAAGTTTTATATTCTCAAGCAAGAAAACCCATGCACGTTACAAATATCTTGGTGATAACATGTGTCCTAAAAATGATGCATTTGTGCTTTAGGTTGAAGTAGAGGAAGACAATGGAGGTATGGCTTTTGTCAAATGTTGACTTCCAACAGAGAGCTGCCTGTCTGCTACTCACATAATCTATCGGATGCCTATTGCACCTAAAAAAAATCCACACTTATAATAACTTATGTGGGTATATGGTTAGAGGTGTATATTCTCTATGTCTATAGTTTATGTTAGAGTTTTGGGGAAGAGGGTGGACACAGCCACCCATGCTAATTGTCAAAAAATGGAAACTCAACAAGATTTTTTTTCACCTGTGTGAAGAAAATTTTCTACTACAGTATAAGGAAATGTTTGCAAGATTTTGTATAGATGTGTTATGTACAATTTTGTGGGAAGAAGACCCATACCTTTTATTAGACTTTTACAGAAGGTCATGGCTCCAAAAGTTCCAGGTTTTTCTGGTGTTTGAAACAGAAAGTGTAAGGGAGCACCATCCTATTTCCTATACAAGGATTACTTGAAAATTCTATGGAAAGATTTGAATAGAATTAGAAACAGACCAAGGCTTTTTCTATGCATTAAGAAAGTTCTTAAGAAAAAGCGAAGTGGTTCATGTTATTATGATAAAATCAAATGTCAATCTATAACTGACTTCTTTTTAGTATTAGAATAAATCCTTTTATCCTGAAAAAGCAGAATCAGTTAAAAAAATTAATTGCTATTGAAGCCTTTCTGTCCCCTGAGCTATCTCAAATGTGAGTCAATAACAGCTACAGACAGTAGCTGAGGTCTGATGCAGCCCACATTTATTTTACTCCATTTCACTGTCCCAGAGAAGGAAAATCTGGTACCATTATTAGTAAAAACATTATTAAAGGGGGGATTAAGGGTAAGTTTGTAAACATAACCAAGAGTACTTCCTTAGTATTTTTTTCTGTTTAATTTGAAAACCTGATAAATAGAAAAAAAATGCTGGACTGTTTGGTATACAATAAAATAAACTCTTGTTGCATCTGATCTGAGGTGCACCAGACTTTTACTGGAGATACAGTGTTCACAATGTATAATTGAATCCTAGTACCTTTTACAATTTTAGTTAGAGATTTTTAAGTGTTATGTCTTTTAGTTTTCAGCTTTTCTCCACTGATTTGGGAAACGTCATATTCTTATCTTGAGTAATCTTAAAAGTGAAGATCTTAGAGCCAACAGAAATTAAAAGGATGGCCTGTCCTTTCAGCCATCCAATAGAGTTGGAAGACCTTGGATTTTGGAATCTGAGAGATGCGAGTTTGAATGCTGCGCTTGCCACTTGCTTTTTCAACTTAACTCTATGAATGTACTAACTCTTGGTCCAGTGTCAGTATTTAGCAGGGGATGGAATTCATGTACTTCTTTAGTTTAATCCTAAGTACCCAATCCTGGTGAGACCAATAAGAAGAGTCAGGGGCTGTTATGGTCCTTATGCCTCTGAAATGTTGTAGACTTTCCTTATAGTTCTTGTGCTATTCTTTGTGAGTTGTATGACTTTGGTTAAGCTACTTAACCTCTGAATCTCATTTTTCTAGTTGTAAACTGAGGCTAATGTCTACCTTTATAAGTCATTAGAAGACCTACATGTAATATATGTAAACCCCTAGCACAGTGTCTGGCTTAAGTTGCTAGCCATTTGGTTCTGACATTTGACATCTAGCTTCCTCTTGAACATCTTTAGGAACACAGAGGTCATTACACATGAGAACACCTCTGCTGTTGTAGCTCGGTTCTCACTGATAATCAGTTATTGGTCCTGGTTTTGCATTCCCAGCAATAATAAGCTTAACTGCCCTTAGGTATAATTTGTTTTCCAATGTTTGAAGACAGACATCATATTTCCTCTTATAGATATTATAGTCACAGTTTATTGACCTATTTATTGCAAGAGATTATCTCAAGGTCCTTTACTCTTCTGGACATAATTTAGAATATAAATTTCTGTTAACAGCATGGTATCTAAAACAGGGTACAGCATTCTGGATGTGGTATGAACAACACCAGGCCGGAATAGATATTCTGTCATTGGCAAACTGGTCATTTCTAACCTTAGTTAGAAAATTTTATACTTCAAATCTTAGAGGTCTCAGTTTTCCCATTTATAAAATGAATTGTTTAGAGTCAGGTGTGGAGCTAGTGCCTTGGGAGGCTAAAGTGGGAGGATAAATTGAGCCCAGGAGTTTGAGGCTACAGTGAGCTGTGACTGTGCCAGAGTGACACCTGGGCCTGGGTGACAGAGTGAAACTCTTGTCTCTTAAAAAAAAAATTGTTTCAAACAACACATAGGATTACATCTTACTTTGAAATACAAAACTCAATGTTACCCATATATGTTGATGTTATATTTCTTAGGAATTAGAGCTCATGTTTAATTTTACTAAGTATTTCTTTTTAATTGAGTGTCTGCTTTGTGCTAAACTCAATGAATTGTAAAGGACAGAAATGTTTCTCCTCAATGTCTTAGCAACAAGACATAAAACAAAGACTATTACACAAAGAGAAGTGTCTTTTCCTTTAGTCATTTGGCTTGCACACTGCATAGTTTATATCTTTAACAAAAATTAAAGTTATTAACAGCAATAGTCTATCCATTAACAGATTAAAAACTGACATTGGAAATGGAAATGTCTTATAAAACTATGTCTGAGGTTCTTCTCTGTAGAGAGCATGGAAGAAGCTGACCAGGGCACCTCTCCTTAATACTGTATTTTAGAGCCGAGTCAGAATTAAGAGTCACTGAGCACAGTCCTCTTGTTATTTCCTTGAGGCTGAGAACTCTCCCTCCTTTCTGAGATGGTATCAACACCAGATCAAAGACACAGGAGTCCCCTGAGACCCGGCTGATTTAACACTCAGCATTGCCTGGTAAACCACTCTCTTTTACTCTGGCTGGAGAAACATGGAAAATTTTTCAGCGATCTCTTACGTTGTGAACTTTAGGCCCTGCTCACATGGTTCTTTTCCTTCGTGCCTAATATTGCTAGGAATATTCATAGGGAGAGACGGGTAAGTGGAAATTATGTCTCAACAACATATGAGACTGGTAAAAATGATCTGAACATTGATGAAAAAAAGAATCAATTGCCGTTAGTTTTTTTTCTTTTCAAAAAGTGAAAGCCATATTTGCTTTGAGATGAAACATTTGTGAAGCTTCTCTTCTTTAGGTGATTCCGGCCATCCTCAGCCTCAGCAGGCTCCTGTTTAGAGGTAAAGAACCAAAGAGATGCAAGGAGCATGAAACATGCCTTTTCCAAGGAGACTCTTACCCACCTGCTGCCCCAGGCCTTACCTATCTGGAGGGGCCAAGACTATCTGTCTGCCTCAAGAGGGGATCAAGGCAGAGTCCTCACATTTTTTATGATAGAAACGTCCCTTAGCATGTCTGGAATATTTTTTCTCTAGGCTTGTTCCATCTTGAGCTCAATTTGCTCTAATTATTCTCGCCTATATGTTTCTGCATCTGTCTGTTCTGATAAGAGGGGTGTGTGTGTGTGTGTGTGTGTGTGTGTGTGACTGTTTTGTGTTACTCTTTTTGCCATTGTGTAGCTGATTAAAAGCTACAGATAAACAGACTATTCAACACCAAGCTAGAGTAATCATAGATAACATGGGGTGATCTCAAAAGGTTTAATTCTGCCTTTTGTTTGAAAGGCAGAGAACTGAAAGAGCAAGTGTATCTCAGCATGAAGGGAGAGGATCCCAGTTCACACTGAATAGTTCCTTCTCTGCAGGCAGATTTGTGAGCCTCACAGTGTCTGCTGTTTACTGGGACAAGCCCTTTAAAATCCCTCCCCTCTCTTCTATCATGGTCTATTTAAGGCTCTTATCTTCCAAATGGCATCCTCTCATGAGCAGTTAAACTTGCCCTACTGTGCCAGCAGATAGTTTACGAGTCTATAATTAAGAAACTTGGTTTTATATGTGTCCTATAAGAACTGTTTGTCAATTCTGCAGATAAACACTTCTACCCTGGAGATATCCCAGTGACAGGAACCATATGTATGTCATCACATTCAGATAAATGTCTAAAGTTCCTTGGTTATTAGCTTGCTTTAATATTCAGCTTTATCCTTATTATCATGTCATAATTCGTGGCATGCCAATTATGTGCCAGGCTCAAACAAAATTCAAATTATACTCAAATGATGAACTCTTAAAATTTATAGTGAAGCCAAGTAAGTTGTTGAAGCCAATGTCCAAATAATTTCATGAAAAAACTTTTATGTAAGGAAAGTAATTTTTGTAATGTTTGATCTGAATGATACAGATTAGCTTTGTGAAATAAATTCACTGGTTCATTGATCAATGCCTCAATTCACTTAACACAGACAGGCCAACTATTGTCAAGGCCTTCAAGTGTTATGTTGGAACATGGGACTCATGTGATATATAGTAAGCCTAGCTACGAAATCCAAGACTGGAAGTCCAGGTAAGTGGGAGGTATCTGGCAGATATGTCAGGTTGTCACAAAATGTCGAGTTGAAGGAAGGAAGTTGAGGTAGGGAGTAGTGCTCAGACCCATGCAGGGAGGATCCACAGTCAGGGATGTTTGACTCTGCAGAGGAGGCGGGGGGTCAAGTTTAAATTGGGATCTTGGAAAGAAATGGCTTACTTTTTGTTCAGTTGGCAGGTTATGGTAGTTCTGTGTCTACACATGTGCCATAGTCCAAAGAATATCAGAGGCCTGCATATGGACTTTGTCCCTAAATAGCAAGTGAAAAGGGATATTGTAATAGTAGGATGACTTCCTAATTGGGACTTAAAGGGGAAAGACTTCAGTGACAGTGGTCACCAAGTATGCTCTCCATCTGCTGAACACCCTGATACTTCTACAGGGGAAGGAATCTCTTCAGGGCTCTGCTCTCTGCTTGTAATCTTACTGCTCTCTTCTGCAGTTTGCTTCTTTTGATACCCACATTCTGTCTTCTCTCTGCAACATCTGTTTCCTAAACAACCTCAGAATTCCCCTATCTTAATAAATAAAACATCATTTGTGTCTTAGTCCATTCATGGACTGCTGCCATAACAAACTGTCTTAGACTGGGGTGGCTTCCAAACCACAGAAATGTATGTCTTGCAATTCTGGAGGCAGAGAAGTCCCAGTGAAGGTGTGAAGGTGTGGGCGGATGGCACCTTACTGCAGTGTCCTCACATGGTGAAGGGGCCTATGAGCTCCTTTGACTCTTTTTAATAAGGACACAGTACATTTATGAGAGCTCCATCCTCATGATCTAATCTGCAAAGGCCTCATCTCTTGATACTGTCACATTAAGAATTAGGCTTCAACATATAAATTTTAAGGGGACACAAACATTCAGAACTTAGCACAGATTATGCTTTCATGTTAAGCTATCTTGTATTTCTCTGCTTTTGCTATTTAGCACTGAACTTCCCAAAGTCTGGTTTATGTTTATTGTTTCCTTTCATTACTACTCACACATTCAGTCCTGTGAAGTCCATCGTGCTGCACCATCTTTGCTTCTGGAATTCTTCTCTTGTGGTCACCAACCCACCCATAATCAACAAATTTAAAAAGCCTTTCCTCATCTCAATTCTCCTTACCCTATCTGCTGCTTTGCTTCTGAAGCTGTAGGTAATGGCTTCCTAGTTTTAGCTTCTTTCCCTGGCTGCTTCAGGGATTCTGAATGATGTTCTTGCCTTTCCTCTCTCACTGTATCTTTTCTCTCCTCCCTTGCCTTTGTTTGCAGTCCCAACATGGGTCATTTTGACACAACCGGCTGGGTACAGTGGCTCATGCCTGTAACTCCAACACTTTGGGAGGCTGAGGCGAGTGGATCACTTGAGGTCAGGAGTTTGAGATCAGCCTGGCCAACATGGTGAAACGCTGTCTCTACTAAAAATACAAAAATTATCCAGGCGTGGTGGTGCATACCTGCAGTCCCAGCTACTTGGGAGGCTGAGGCAAGAGAATGGCTTGAACCCGGGAGGTGGAAGTTGTAGTAAGCTGAGATCATGCCACTGCACTCCAGCCTGAGCTGGAGTGGGGAGTGGATCAATGAACAAAGCGAGACCCTGTCTCAAAACAAAAAAAAAAAAAAAAAAAAGACACAACCTTTGGCTTTCTTTCTTTCCACTCTTTCCACTCTTGGTGAGCCCTCCTTCCTTCAATGCCATAATTCCCTTTTGCAATCTCTATTTCTGGTCCTGCCTTTCAATTTTAGTTCTCAAAGCTTGTTTTCTATAAACCATATTTATTTAAACCCAGAGTTAGTATACTTACAACTGAAATCTCTCTTGCCTCCCTTTCACCCCGTGTACTAGTCCGTACTCACGCTGCTAATAAAAACATACCTGAGACTGGGTAAATTATAAAGGAAAGAGGTTTAATTGACTCACAGTTCCACATGGCTAGGAAGGCCTCACAATCATGGCAGAAGGGAAATGAGGAGCAAAGTCACGTCTTACATTGGAGCAGGCAAGACAGCATGTGTAGGGAAACTTCCCTTTATAAAACCATCAGATCTCGTGAGATTATTCATTATCATGAGAACAGCACAGGAAAGGCCTGCTACCATGAATCAGTTACCTCCCACAGGGTCCCTCCCACAATATGTGGGAATTATGGAAGTTACAATGCAGGATGATATTTGGGTGGGGACACAGCCAAACCATAACACCCCAGTTCTCCTTTCTGTTGTTTATAGTGTTCCTAGCATCAATAAATACTTCCCTAGGTACCAAGGCTCTGAGCCTTGAAGTCAGCTTTTCTTTCTTTTCCTCGTTTCCAACATCTAATTATTCACCATAGTCTATCACTTGTTTCATAGCAGATTTTGTATCCTTAGCTTTACTTTTCTTCTGCAATGAAATCATGTTCAGCAGTTAATTGTCAGTAGTGTGGTAGTTTTCCTAACTGATTTGTTTCTACTCTACACACCTGTGGTAGGCTGACTAATGATCTCCAAGGATAGCCAGGTCCTGATCCCTGGAACCTGTGAATGTTACCATCTAAGGTAATAGGAACTATGCCAATGTGATGAGTTAAAGATCTTGCAAGAGGGAGGTGGTTCTGGATTATCCTGATAGGCTCTAAATGTCAACACAAGGGTACTTACAAGAAGGAGGCAGAGAGAGATTTAACTACACACAAAAGAGAGAAGGCGATGTGATAGATGGAGAGAAAGAGGAAGAGAGAGAGAGAAAGAAGAGAAAGACAGAAGGGAGTGAGAGAGAGAGTTCTGAAGATGGAGGAAGGGGGCCATGAGCCCTGGAATGCTACAAATGCTGCTCCGGAAAAGGGAAGGAAACAATTCTCCCTTAGAACCTGGAGGGAGCCTGGCCTTGCTGACTTGTTAGTTTCAGCCCAGTATAATGGATTTGGGATTTCGGATCTCTAAGACTTTAAGAGAATTAATGATTTTTAAAGCCACTCCGTTTGTGGGAATTCGTTGCAGTAGCCCTCGTAAACTAATACAAGCCCTCTGATTCATCCGACACATTTTGGCCAGATTAAGGCTCCTAAAACATAGCTTTCTGAACCCTCAATTTATTATTCAGTTTACCACTTCAATTCTGCTAAATTAACATTATTGAATATCTTCCAAGTAACAAGTGCTGTGCTAATTCTTCAGATACAGGCATCAAGAGGACAGCTTCTGCCTGCTCCTGGCTTATATTCTTTTGGAGAATCTACACAAACCAGCAACAATTTGAATAAAAGTCAATCAGGGACATTTTACAAATATGCATGGGTCCCTTTGAGACAAAGAGGGACAGCACAAAATAGGGCCAACTCCCTTGGTATTCTGTAATACAAGACTCAAAGTTTAGATTGTATGGCTGGTCATGAGAAACTGAAAACAAAGCATCTATGCTCCTCTTTAGAAGGAAACATAAAATCAGAAATATGACTTTGCCCTTTAAAAATGGAACTTAGCTTTGAATCAGTAAAGTGTGTGCCAACTAGATTGAGAATTTCTGTCAAGCTTTTGACATGCAGGGGAAAAGATAAGAATCATCCTTGTGTAATAAACTTCTTAATTTACTTTGTTGTTAGACGCGTTAATATGCTTTACAAGATTCCCTAGCTCCAAATGCTTGTGAAACATCATTTGAATAAATAAAATAAGTCATAAAACAATGGTTACTGTGAAAATTAATGATGGTTCAAAAATTGCATCGGTTGATATAAACAATAATTTTACTAAGTGTTTCTTAAAGAAGCATTGTATTCCAACATTATAAAAACTTCAATTTATGATTTTCTTATGAAAAGATTCATTCTCTTTATTTCCACACTGCAGAATTTGAAAATAAAATGATTATTGACTCTGTTTCTTTTTCTTTTTCTGGAACTCAAACATAACTGAATGCTTTTGGTTATGCTTGCTTCTCTTCCATAGGAAGTAGTGAGACCATGAAAGCTTTGTATATCATGCTACAGGATTTAAAACTCATGCTGTCGGTGGAAGCCTGCAGAAGAGAATGTTCTTCAAATTTTATTTGTAATTGTGGTAAATACACATAACATAAAATTTATCCTCTTAACCAGTTTTTAGGTGTGTAACTCAGTAGTATGACATATAGTTACATTGATGTCCAGTCAATCTCTCTTTTAAAAATTTATTTATTTTTAATTTTTGTTTAAGTTCCAGAACACATGTGCAGAACATGCAGGTTCATTACATAGGTATACATGTGCCATGGTGGTTTGCTGCACCTATTGGCCCATCATCTAGGTTCCCTCCCCTTGCCTCCCACCCCCCAACAGGCCCCCCTCCTTGTGTCCATGTGTTCTCGTTGTTCAGTTCCCACTTATGAGTGAGACATGTACTATTTGTTCTTCTGTTCCTGTGTTAGTTTGCTGAGGATAGTGGCTTCCAGCTTTATCCATGTCCCTGCAGAGGACACGATGTCATTCCTTTTTATGGATACGTAGTATTCCATGAGTGTATGTGTACCACATTTTCTTTATCCAGTCTATCATTGATGGGCATTTGGGTTGGTTCCATGTCTTTGCTATTGTAAATAGTGCAGCCAATCTCTTAAACTTTGTCTTGCAAAACTGAAACTCTACCCATTAAACAGTTTCTCTTTCTCCTCTTGCCTCAGCATCTGGCAGTCATTATTCTACTTTCTGTATCTATGATTTTGACGATTCTAGGTGTGTCACACGAGTGGAATTAGACAGTAGTTGTCTTTTGGTGACTGAGTTATTTCACTTAACATAATGTCATCAAAGGTCATGTGGTAGCATTTGTCAGAATTTCCTTCCTTTTTAAGGCTGAATAATATGCCATTGTAAGTGTATATATATTTTGTGTATCTGTCTGTTTATGGATGGGCACTTGGGCTGCTTCCATGTTTTGGCTATTGTGAAATGTGCTACTATGAACACTGGTTTGTAAATGTCTCTTCCAGGCCCTGCTTTGGGTTCTTTGGGTTACAGAGATAGCTTCTTGACTTATGATGAGGCTGTGTCCGATCAATCCCTATCGCAAATGGGAAGTGTGTTTTGATATTTTCAATCTAAGATGAGGTTATTGGGATGTAACCCCATTGTAAGTGAAGGAACATACTAAATGTATATCAATTTCACACTATTATAAAATCAAAAAATCATTAAATTGAACCATCTGAAGTCTGGGACCATCTGTATTCCCAGAAGTGGAATTGCTAGATCTCATGGTAGTTCTATTTTTAATGTTTTGAGGAAATGCCATAATGTTTTTCATACTGGCCACGCCATTCTAAATTCCTCCAACATGACACAAGTGTTCCATTTCTCTACATCCTCCTCAGCACTTCTTTTCTGTTTTTTTTTTTGTTTTGTTTTGTTTTTGTTTTTTGATAGTAGCCATCCTAATGATTGTGAGGTGGTATTTTGTTGTGGTTTGCATTTGTATTTCCCTAATGATTAGTGATGTTGAACATCTTTTCATTTGCTTATTGGCCATTTGTGTATCTTCTTTGGAGACCCATGAAAGAGAATTAAAATAAGGACATGCCATAGTCAAATTTAGGTTTTGGAAAGGTCACAATGACAGCTAAGAGAGAGTGACCAACTGGAGGGCAACCAGTTAGGGGGCAATTGTAGTTTCTGTGTTGATGCTTTGTTACTTTTAAAGAAAAGCCCTCATGGTGGCATTTAATTCTGTCCACTTACTGGCCTCATTATTCTTTTCAAATTCCATTCTGTTATGTCTTTTCATGAATTCTATGTCCTTTTCAAGCTGGGTCATATGTCCTATTAGTATTCTTATCTCAAAACTTTGAGACGTTTTTGTTGTTGTTGTTATAGTAAATGTACTTATGTCTGGTTTTCTTACCTGGGTATAACTGTATAGTTTTCCTTTAAGACACATCTTTGTTTCTCTCCTCCATGAATACTCTAATTTCCCCATTGTGGTGGATTATTTCTCTTTCTGTCTCTCTCTGTCTCTTTCTCTTTCACAGAGGGCTGTGGCATTTATGAACACTTATGCATCACTATGATAAGTTGTGTGTGTGGATGGAATTATAAAGTCCTTGAGAGCATAAATGTTTTCTTTATCTACATATATCTATGCCAGTATATCCAGAACTTATTTGTATGTGTGTATATGTGTGTGCAAAGTAATGATTAGTAAACATTTGATGCTGATAATAAAAATGAGTTTGGGAATACTTTGCATTATGTAGCATTTGTACAACTGAAATTACCAGCATAATTTGGCCTTTTATGCATATAAAATTATGGTTCATTAATTCAGTCCCAAAATACAATTACTTTCTCTCAAAATATTCAGATTTTGTAATCAGTAGAATGTCAAACAATGTTTTAGGAAGGAAAACTAACATTTTTGAACATCTTCTATGGGCCAAACCCTATACTAGGGCCTTCATACGTGCTACTTAATCTGCATAGTAATCCTTTGTAGTAGAGATTCATTTTTTTAAAGAGGTTTAGAAAAGTTTGGGGAGATTAGAGTAAGAAAGGAAAAGTCAGGGAAACTGAGCAGGTAGCTGTTGTACTGGTCCTGGACAGAATGTTCAAGTGCTGAATTAGTACAGGTTGGTAAGAATGGGAAAGTAGAGAATGGATTCTAGTAACATTTAGAAGTTAAAATAAACGTTTTGTGTCTAGTTGGAGGAAAGAAGTGACAGGAATCTCAAGTTTCTGGCTTTAGGCACTCATTGTAATCTGGTGCCATTCACCAATGTAAGAGAAAAAAGGCAGAACCACAAACAGAGTTGGGGTTCCTTTGGGACAGTGGAGTAGAAATGCACAAAGAAAAAGAAGTCAAAAATTTACAAGAGAAGTCTGCCTGAAAAGACATTCTTAGAGCCATTCAACAAATATGTATTGTCAATACTACCCAACAGTGGGGTTCGGGAGCAGCTAGCAATAAGACAGTGCATTTTCTGCATAGACTAAAACTAAATAAGAGGTGCTGTTTTTATTATCAAGTGTCACAATGCTGTGACAAAATATTCCTCCCTGAAAAAAATCTGTTATTGTAAATTCTAAACAACTGCTGCAGTTGTAACTGAGTTTTAACAATACATCTGCAAGCTTTAGATTAGCACATTTTTATTCTTTATTTCTTCACAAAAACATTGTCTTCTTTATTAATTTGGAGAACTCTTGTTATATATTCAGCCCTTGACATGTGTGAAGTCAACTGCATGATTTGTTTCAAGAGTAAGTTTATAATTGTTTGAACTTGCTTTGAGAGCAGTTCCTATCTGCATCCCCTGTGATGCTACATGTTTTTGCATTTAAGCAGTAGATTAGAAATAAACAGTGTTAGCCCAGTGAATTGCAAAGATGAAGAAACAGAACTTGGGTTACACCAATTCTGTCCTACCATTTGACAACCTGGAGTTTTTTTTATTTGTGTTTGCATTTAACACAGTAAAACAGAGCATGAAACTGGTAAGTCCTAATTTTAGTTCATATATGAAATATTTACTGAGCACAAATCATATTTTAAAATTGGAACATATTCTTTATTGTACATTGCATAAACATTAAAAAACAAATCAAGAAAAGAATGATGACTACTGATGACTTCATGATTACTAGAAACAATTTTGTTGTCTAGAAGGAGGGGTGGTAAATAAGGATCTGCCCTGAATGTCAAATATGCAAGGTGAGCCATGGCATATCACACACCTCCAGTGACTGAAGAGCTGTTCCAGGCCCTGCAGACTTAGCTGTAAATAAAGCCATGAGGGTTTAAGGGTTGGCATGGAGAAGATGACCTAGGGAACAAGTGTAGAAGGGAAGCAAAGATGACCCACTCCAGAGCTGTGGAAAACACAGGCTTCCAAGAGGCAGGCTTTAGAAGAAGACCCCCAAAGACAAGCAAGAAGCAGATAGAGTGGTGGGAAGAGAGGTAGGAGAGAGTAGAGTCAGGGACATTAGGGGAAAAGTTACGGGAAAGATGGGTGGTCAACAGCATTCAAGTGACTAAAACAAAAAGAGAATGGCTTGGGAGTACCCCTTGGATTGACCATTAGGAAGTGGGGGTGAGGTTCTTTAAAAAGTCTTTGATCTCAACCTGACCAACATGGTGAAACCCTGTCTCTGCTAAAAATACAAAAAGTAGCCGAGGGTGGTGGCACATGCCTGTAATCCCAGCTACTCAGGAGGCTGAGGCAGAAGAATCACTTGAACTCAAGAGGCAGAGGTTGCAGTGAGCCGAGATTGCACCACTGCACTTCAGCTTGAGTGACAGAGCAAGACTGTCTGAAAAAAAACAAAGTCTTTGCTCTGAATGGGAGAAGTAAGGGCAGTTCAAAGCAAGAGAGCACTGTCGAATAGAAGGCGCATTAACTTATCTTTTCTGATTCTAAAATAAATGCAAGTTCATTGTTGAAAATATGGCTAAAGTTGAAAATTGAACTATGAACTCATGTCCCTTGGACTAATTAGCCTTTGACTATGAAATAGTCATGTCTTCATCATAAATCCTTAAGCTTCTCCTGTGTGCTACAAAGCCTCAGGCCCACTTCAGACTGCCCTCATCTTTATTTTAGTCCAGACTATGCTGTCTTATGTCTCCTGCTTCAATTGCCCATGCCTATTAGCCACAGGCTACCTGGAAGGCCATCAGTGCCCATACTTTTGAGAACGTTGGTATCTGTGCTGTGGATACTGTCCAGAAACGTCAGGGCTCCATCCAGAGGCAGGCCCTGCTCCAACACTCAGCCATGTATAGGTGGCCCGCTGGGCCTCCAGGGAGCTCAGCCTAGCCCAGAGTCACTTCCAATCTTGGTGAAGACCGTGGTTACTCTTTGCCCAACCCCTCTTCCTCACTGTACCTTTAACCAGGGGTGCAACACAGCCTGAGGAATTAATAAATATCCCTTTTGTTTTTCTCCTTTCCCCCAAGTTTCAACTCTTTTCTCTCAAAAACAACATCTTCTCCCCAAAATGCTACCTCTCTTTTCCATTTACCCTTTTTCATATTTTCAGTCTCGAATTTTCTGAACTTCTCCACTTGAGCAGAATCTTCTCTTTACTCATGCATAATTTAGAAGACTTGCTACAGCTTTTCTTTTTTCCCAAATAATGTGCCTGCCTTTAAAGGTGAATTCAAATTCAAATTTCCATCCCTTGTTAAACAAAGTACTTGAAACTGAAATTACATTTTTTCTAACTTCTATTCTTCCATTTCATCTTGATACATTTTTATTCATGGCGAAAACATGAATAAAAGTACTGTATGTGTAGAAGCTGTTCTTCAGCAATTTCTATAAAATAGAGAGAAAAAGAATAGAAGATAATATAAGTTGACCTTTAATCCTACCCACAGATCTTATAGATTCTCTCTTTGTAAGTCCTAGCACATATTTGATACTAAATAAATATGTTGGCTGAACATAAAAATATATACAGAAATTGGGATCATACCGTAAATGTATATTTTTATCCCATTTTCCATAAAATTATTAAAATTTTTCTTGATCTTAACTAATTTTATTTTCATCATTCTATTGTATCATGTTGGATATGTAGCATAAATTATTTAATTGCTTCCCTATTGCTTACCCTTCAGGCATTTTTGTACTGTAATAGATTCCCTAATATAAATATTTGCATGTCTACTAATTTTCTTTGGATTCTGTATTAGTCAGGGTTCTCTAAAGGGACAGAACTAATAGGATTTATGTATATATGAAGGGGAGCTTATTAGGAGAATTGACTCATAGGGTTGCAAGATGAAGTTCCACAATAGGCTGTTTGCAAGCTTACAAGCCAGGAAGGCAGTCCGAGTCTCAAAACCTCAAAAGTAGGGAAGCCGACAGTGCAGTCTTCAGTCTGTGGCCGAAGGCCCAAGAGCCCCTGGCAAACCACTGGTGTAAGTCCAAGAGTCCAAAAGCTGAAGAATTCGGAGTCTGATGCTCAAGGGCAGGAAGCATCCAGCACGGGAGAAAGATGAAGGGCAGAAGACACAGCAAGTCAAGTCCTTCCACAGTCTTCTGTCTGCTTTATTCTAGCCATGTTGGCAACCGATTAGATGGTGCCCACCCAAATTGAGGTTGGATTTGTCCCTCCCAGGCCACTGACTCAAATGTTAATCCCCTTTGGTAACACCTCACGGACACACCCAGGAATAATACTTTGCATCCTTCAATCCAATCAAGTTGACACTCAACCATCACAGATACATTTCCAAAAGTGGAATTACTGGATTAGAAGCCTTAGGACAGTGCTTGGTGCAAAGTAAGTATTCAACAAATATTTGAATATTTGAATGCATATTTGAATATCCAATAAATATTGCAATGATTTGAATGAAGGTTTTTGATAGCTATTTATGAATTGTCCTTCAGGATGATAACACATCTGAACATGTCCCTTCAACACTGCCACTGCTTCCCTCTAGACTGAATTTCTCTGTATCATCTTTTGTGTTATCTTTTAGTCTTTGTTAATTTTATAGTAAAAATGGTGTCTTTTTTTTTTTCTTTTTTGAGACGGGGTCTGGCTCTGTGACCCAGGC
Organism: Plecturocebus donacophilus; assembly: GCA_004027715.1. Classification (NCBI taxonomy): domain Eukaryota; kingdom Metazoa; phylum Chordata; class Mammalia; order Primates; family Pitheciidae; genus Plecturocebus; species Plecturocebus donacophilus. Next base: position 60,367 of record PVKP010009549.1, read on the forward strand.
AGGAGTGCAGCGGTGTGACCTCAGCTCACCCCCTGTCCACCTCCTGGGCTCAAGTGGTCTTCCTGCCTCAGCCTCCCAAGTAGCTACAACTACAGGCATGCCACCATGCCCAGCTAATTTTTTTTTTTTCGAGATAGGGTCCTGTTCTGTTGCCCAGGCTGGAGTCCAGTGGCACGATCTTGGCTCCCTGCAGCCTCCGCCTCCTGGGTTCAAGCACTTCTCCTGCTTCAGCCTCCAGAGTAGCTGGGATTATAGGTATGTGCCACCACGGCTGGCTGTTTTGTGTTTTTAGTAGAGACAGAGCTTCACCATATTGGCCAGGCTGGTCTCGAACTCCTGGCCTCAGGCAATCCACCACCTTGGCTTCCCAAAGTGCTGGGATTACAGGCATGAGCCACTGTGCCCAGCCATTGTTTTTAAAGTTTGCATATCTTTAAATAGTAATGAGACTACCTATATTTCTCTCTCTACATTTGACCCAATCCCTTTACCCCTGTGTAGAGATTTGCCAAGTGTGTTTACAGATGGGTGAGAAGGGATCACAACACATCTTTACTCTGAGTTCCTGGTCTTGGTGTTTGTTGTGGGTTGAATTGTGTCTCCCTTCCCACAAAAAGATAGATTCAAGTCCTCGCCCCTGGTGCCTGTAAATAGGACCCTGTTTAGAATAAGGTCTTTGCAGATATAATCTGCAAAGTTAAGATGCAGATATAATCTGCAAGTTAAGATGAAGTCATACTCTATTAAGGTGGTCCCTGGATAAAATATGACTCATGTCTTCTTAAGAAGGGAGCAAAGTGGACACAGAGATGCACAGACACACAGAGGGGAAAATGCCACATGATGATGGAGGTAGGGATTGGAGTGATGTGTCTACAAGCCAAGGGACACCAAGGATCACCAGTGACCACCAGAAGCTAGAAGAGAGACGTGGAATACCCTCTCCCTCAGAGCCCCCAGAAGGACCCAATGCTGCCAACACTTCAGCTTTTTGGGCTTTTGGTCCTTGGAACTGTGAGCTTATACATTTCTGTTGTTGAAGCCACCAAGTGTGTAGTGCTTGTTATGGCAGCCCTAGGAAACTCCTTACTTGGCTAAGAATTTAGAGCTTACCATAATTTAGGTGGCTGTGGGAGAAGCAGCCTATTAAGCATGCTTTGTATTGTTTCTCCTGACATTTCTTCCCTGAGGGGAATATTACTGTTGGTGACACTCTGAGCACATTGTGGCCTAAGTCCTTACCCAGGGGTGGGAATGCAGTCATTGCCCAAGTGTTCCTGAGCAATAACTCTCCCTTCACTTCCCCAGTTCTCCAGAAAGCCTCTCTCTATGATGCCCTTTGCCCATTTTTTCCAACTAAGATTTTTGTCTGTTTCTTACTGACTGTAGTAAGTCTTTATATATTAATTAAATCAACTTTTCATTTGTATTCCTTGCTGTAAATATTTTTGTTGTTTGCTTTTTCCTTTTTCATTTTGTTTACTATGTTTTAGGAAGTACACAAGCTTTTGATATTTATCTGTTTAAATCTGTATCTATGTATCTATGTGTATGTGTCTATCTATCTATCTATCTATCTATCCATCCATCCATCCATCTGTCCATCTGTCTATCTATCTATCTGTCTGTCTGTCTATCTGTCTGTCTGTCTGTCTGTCTGTCTGTCTGTCTGTCTGTCTGTCTAATCTACCTATCTACCTACCTACTTACCTGACTTACCTGTCTGTCTGTCTATCTACTTATCTACCTACTACTATCATTTCTATGTCTTTAAAATTTTAATTGTTTTATGCTAGGAAAGTCTTCCCTGTGTTCAGAGAGGGAAAATGCCCATGTGCATTATCTTTAAATAAATGGATACATAATGTTTGTACAAATATGGGGTGCCTGTGATATTTTGTTACATGATAGGATGTCTAATGATCAAGGCAGACTATTTAGGATATTCATCACCTAAAGCCTTTATTATTTTTATGTATTGGAACATTTCAAGACCTCTCTTCTAGCTATTTTTAAATATATAATACATTGTTTTTAACTATAGTTAATCCACTCAGCGATTGAAGCTTATTCCTTCTATAACTGTATGTTTGTACCCATTAATCAAACCCTCTTCATTCCTCCCTCAACCCTTCCCAGCCCCTAATAACACTCTACTTTCTACTTCCTTGATACTAACTTTTTAACTCCCACATATAAGTGATATTATATTTACTGTATTTGTCTTTCTGTGCCAGGCCTATTTTAGTTAACATAACTGACCTCCAGTTTCATCCCTGTTGCTGCAAATGAAATGATAATGTTTTTTTATGGCTGAATAGTATTCCTTGTGTATATATGCTACCTTTTCTTTATTCATTTATCCATTGATGGACTGTTGGGTTGATTTCATATCTTTGCTATTGTGAATAGTGCTGCAATAAAAGTGGGGATGCAGTTATCCTTTTGACATACTGATTTTTAAAAAAATAAATATCCAGTAGATGAATTGCTAGAGTGTATAGTACTTCTACTTTTAGTTTTTTTTGGATAAATCTCTATACTGTTTTTCCAAATGACTGTATCAGTTTACATTCTCACCAACAGAGCTCCCTTTCTCTGCATCCTCACCAGCATCTGCTAATTTTTGTCTTTTTGATAATAGCCATGCTAACTGGGGTAAGATACTATCTCACTATGGTTTGATTTGCATTTCCCTGATGATTAATGATGTTGAACATTTTTTGTATACCTGTTGGCTATTTGTACATCTTCTTTTGAGAAATATGTATTCTGAAACTTTGCCCACTTTTTAATGGGATTATTTGTTTTTTGGCTGTTATTTGAGTTCCTTGTATATTCTGAATATTAGTACCTTATCTGATAAATTGTTTGCAAATAGTCTCTCCCCATTCAGCAGGTTGTCTCTTCACTCTGTTGATTGTTTCCTTTGCTGTGCAGAAGTAAGCTTCTTAGTTTACTATATTCCCATTTGTCTATTTTTATTTTTTGTTGGCTGTGCTTTTGCAGTCTTAGCCATAAAATTTTTGCTTAGGCTAATGTCCTGGAGTGTTTCTTCCAGTACTTTTATAGTTTTGGGTCTAAACTTGAAGTCTTTAATCCATTTGGAGCTGATTTATGTTTATGGTGAGAGATAAGGGTCTAGTTTCATTCTTCTGCTTATGAATAATCAGTTTTCCTAGCACCATTTATTGAAAAATATGACCTTTCCCCAGTGTATGTTCTTGACACCTTTATTGAAAATGAGTTGGCTGTAATACATGGATTTAATTCTGGCATCTCTATTCTATTCAATTGGGTTATGTGTGTATTTTTATACCACTACCATGCTGTTTTTTTAACTATAGTCTTGTAATATATTTGGAAGTCAGGTATTGTGATGTCCCTAGCTTTATTCTTTTTTTTCCTCAGGATTGCTTTGCTCTATTCAGGCACTTGTTGGTTTCATAAAAATTTTAGGACCGTTTTCTCTTTCTGTGAAGAGGAATGCTGCACTGAATCTGTAAATTGCTTTGGGTAGTATTGCCATTTTAGCAATATTAATTCTTCCAACCAATGATCATGAAATATCTTTTCATTTTCTGATTGTCCTCTTCAATTTCTTTCATTAGTGATTTACAATTACCTTTCTATAGACATTTCACTTCTTTTGTTACATTGATTCCTAGGTATTTAATATTTTTGGAGCTATTGTTAATGAGATTGCTTTCTTGATTTTTAAAATATTGTTTGCTATTGATGAATATAAATAGTACTAATTTTTGTATATTGATTTGTATCCTGCAACTTTACTGAACTTATTTATCAGTTCTAAGAGATTTTGGTGGAGTCTTAAGATCATGCTCTCTCTATGTAACTAAGGCTAATTTGTTATCTTTCTTTCCATTTTGAATGACCTTTATTTCTTTCTCTTGCTTAATTGCTCTGACTAGAACTTCTAGTGATATGTTGATTATGAGTGGTGAAGGCATGTGTCCTTTTCTTGCTTCAGTTCTTAGAGAAAAAGCCTTCTGACTTTTCCCCATTCAGCATAAGGTTAGCTCGGGTTTGTTTTATATAGATTTTATTATTTTGATGTACGTTCCTTCTATGTCTACTTTGTCAAGAATTTTCAACATGAAGGGATGTTGAATTTTATCAAATGCTTTTCTGTGTCTATGGAGATGACAATATGATTTTCTGTCCTTCATTCTGTTGATGTGATGAATCACATTTATTGATTTTGCCTATGTTGAATCATTCTTGCATCCCTGGTATAAATCCTATTTGATTGCACCATATTATCTTTTTGATGTGCTGTTGGATTTGGTTTGCTACTATTTTGTTGAAGAGTTTTGCATCTATGTTCATCAGGGAGCTGGGCTTAGTTTTCTTTTTTGTTATGTCCTTGTCTGATTTTGGTATCAGGATGATATTGGTCATCATAGTATGATTTAGGGAGAATTCTTTCTCTTCCAATTTTTTGAAAGTTTCAGGAGGAGTGGTATTAGTTCTTTCTACATTTGGTAGAGTTTGGTAGAGTTTGGCTATGGATATATCAAGTCCTGGGCTTTCCTTTTCGGGAAATTTCATTACTGATTCAGTCTCACTCCTCATTATTGATCTGTTTAGGTTTTCTATTTCTTTCTGATTCTATCATGGTAGGTTGTAGGCATCCAGGAATGTATCCATTTCCACTAGCTTTTTCAGTTTGATAGCATATGATTGTATGTAATAGTTTCTCATGATCCTTTCACTTTCAGGTATAATAACTCCTTAAACATTTCTTGTAGGTCTGGTCTAGTGGCAATGAATCTCTTCATTTTTCCCTTGTCTGGAAAATACTGTATTTCTTTTTAATTTATAAAGGACAACTTCACCGGGTATAGTATTCTTGGTCAGTATAGTATTCTTTTTCTATAAAAAAGTATAGTATTCTTTTTCTGTCTTCCAGTGCTTTGAATATATCCTATCCTCCCATTCTCTTGGCCTGTAATGCTTTTGCTAAGAAATCCACTGTTAATCTCATGGGATTTCTCATATAGGTGACTAGATGCTTTTCTCTTTGTTTTTAGAATTATCTTCTTGTCTTTAACTTTTGACAATGTACCTAAAATGTGCCTTGGAGAAACTTTGTGGGTTGTATCTACTTGGAGATCTGTATTAGGCCATTCTTGAATTGCTGTAAAGAAATACCTGAGACTGGGGAATATATTTAAAAAGAGATTTACTTGGCATCGCTCCAGCATCTGTTTTTGGGGAGGCCTCAGGGAGCTTTACTCATGGTGAAATACAAAGCAGGAGAAGGAAACTCACATGGCAAAAGCAAGAAAGAGAGAGAGAGAGAAAGAGAGGAAGAAGGGGGAAGAAAGGGAGGGAGGGAGACTTTTTAACAGCCAGATCTCATGAGAACTCACTCACTCACATTGTGAGGAGAGCACCAAGGCAATGGTGCTAATCCATTCATGAAAAATACACCTCCATGATTTAATCAACCACCCCCTACCAGACCCCACCTCCAACACTGTGGTTTACAATTCAGCATGAGACTTGGGCAGGCACACATATTCAAACTATATCAGGATATCTGGGCTTCTTGTATCTGGATGTCTAAATCTCTTGCCAGACTTTAGATGTTTAAAGCTATTATTTCAATAAATAGGTGTTTTTTAATCATTTGCTCTTCTCTTCACCTTCTGAAATACCCCAAATGTGTATATTTTGCTGCTTTACGATGTCCCATACGTGATGTTGGCTTTCTTCTTTCTTCCTTTTTTTCTGATTGGATTATTTCAAACAACCTGTATTCATGTTCTGAAGGTGTTTCTTCTGCTTGATCTATTGTTTAAGCTGTTGAATGTATTTTTAATTTCATTCATTGACTTACTCAGTTACAGGGTTTCTTTTAGGTTCTTTTTTTATGGTATCTATCTCTGATGAATTTCTCATTCATATCCTGAATTATTTTTCTAATGCCTTTGTATTTTTTATCTGTGTTTTTAATATCTCACTGACCTTCTTTAATATCATTATTTTGAATTCTTTTCCAAGCATTTCATAATTTTTTTCCCCATTGAAATCTGTTGCTAGAAAATTATCATATGCCTTTGGAGGTGTCATATTTTCTAGGTTTTTAATGTTTCTTCTGTCCTTACTTTAATATGTGCACATCTAGTGTAACAAACATGTCTTCCAATTTTTTGAATTGGGTTTTGTAGGGGAAGATTCTTCTTAAAGCTGTATCTATGGTATTGGCTGGGCAGGGCACATTAGCTGTGATTCTGGATGTGTACAGTAGTGTAGTATTTAAATGATTTATTTGGCCATGAATAGCATCAGTGGTGTCTGTCATAACCTCAGTGGCTTATGCTGTGATTATTAGTGGAAGCTGTGATGAAGCTTTGCTGGGGTCACGAATGATAAATGAGCCAGTCTTTGGGTCCCAGTGGTGGCAGCAGTGGGTGGAGCATGGCTTTCTTTGCTCTTCTGGTCAGTAAATGCAGGCATGTGATGGGCTAATTCTTGGGCCTCCAGGCAGCTTGCTTGGGTGTAGCAGTGTTAATGGTTGGCTGGGTGAGCGAGAGTGCTTGGACTCCTGGGCGGTATGTATAGGCAATGACAGTAGCAATGGCAAGACAACACTTGGCCTCCCTGGGCTGCACATACTGGTGTTAGTGGCAGTTTTAGTGGACTGGATGGGCCCGGCTCCAAGCCTTCAGGTGTTGGGTAGGGGTGGGTGCTGATAGTGGTAAGGCAGTAGGCTGGGTGGGCCTGTCCTCAGGGCCTAGGGAAGAGTACAGATGCCAGTGGTGGTGAACCAGCAGGGTGATCTCCAGGATGCCAGATGAGATGCTTTGGCACCAGTGGCAGGTGTTCAGTGTCAGTTGTTAAGTCTGCTGGTGGTGTGCCCATGTTGATTGGTGGGGTGGGGTCAGGCAGTCCCCAGGCCTCTGGCCAGTGTGCTTGGCTAGTGTGGACAACAGTGACAGACTGAGTAGGTCTGTCCTTAGGTCCACCAGTGATGTGCATGGGTGGAGACTGTGGTGGGCTGGCTTGGGTGATCCTCAGGTCACCAGAAGTCATGCTTGGGGAGATGATGGCAGTGGTGGCAATGAGAAGGAATAACTTGTCCTTAGGGTGTGTGCAAGTGCACTGTGGTCTTGCTGCTGGTAGGGGCAGGGTTGCTATCAGTGGCAGGTGGCTCTCAGGCTCTGGGGAATGCACACTTTTCCTTCTTTTGTCCTGGGGGAAACCTTCCAGGTGTGCTGACCACCTGTTCCCTGGACTGTAGGACACTGTATGAGCTAGAGTGCTGGGCACCTTGCCTAACTGCTGGATCCACTGGTGTTGCACCAATGAAGCCCTCTGGGTATATGTGAGAGGATGTCACAGGGCTCCAGGGATATGAAGATAGAGTGGGCCATCAGGAGGCAGTCTGGTCGGGTCTGAGCTCCCATAATGTTGCTTTGCTGTATTTGTTTGCCTCTTGGGGGATGTATGGGACCCAGAGTAAG
>PVKP010009550.1:0-67850 GCA_004027715.1 Plecturocebus donacophilus
AGTATTTTCCAGCTTGGATTCATTCTCTTCTTCACATTCAGGTACACCTATCAAACGTAGATTAGGTCTTTTCACATAGTCCCATATTTCTTGGAGACTTTGTTCATTCCTTTTTACCCTTTTTTCTCTAATCTTGCCTTCTCGTTTTATTTCATTGAGTTGATCTTCGACCTCTGATATCCTTTCTTCTGCTTGGTCACTTCGGCTGTTGAAACTTGTGCATGCTTCGCGAAGTTTTCGTGTTGTGTTTTTCAGCTCCATCAATTCACTTATATTCTCTAAGTTGTCCATTCTCGTTAACATTTCGTTAAATCTTCTTTCAAGGTTCTTAGTTTCTTTGCATTGGGTTAGAACGTTCTTTTAACTCACAGAAGTTTCTTATTATCCACCTTCTGAAGCCTGATTCTGTGAGTTCATCATACTCATCCTCTGTCAAGCCTTGTTCTCTTGATAATGAGGAGCTGCGATCCCCTGTAGGAGGAGAAGCATTCTGATTTTGGGTGTTCTCAGCCTTTTTGCACTGGTTTCTTCCCATTTTTGTGGATTTATCCACCTGTTGTCTTTGTAATTGCCGACTTTCAGACTGGGTCTCTGAGTGGACGTCTGGCTTGTTGGTTATGAAGTTTTTTCTGTTTCTTAGTTTTCCTTCGAGGGGCGCCCCTTCCCTACAGAGCTGGGTCTTCCCAGGTTCAGCTATGCTTGCTCTCAGTCCTCAGCGCTTCTAATTGCTGTTCTCCTTGTGGGGATGGGACCAGCCGAGCCCGACTAAAAGGGCACCCAGTCCCGTACACTCCGCACCGAGAAGCGCCGCGCTGGCCAAAAGAGTCACGCTGCACCTTTGTGGCTCCTTCGCTGGGAATCTCCCAGTCTGTGGGCATCAAAAATTCGTCTGCAATTGCGGCATCCACTTACTCTCTGCACTTTCACTGGGAGCTACAACCCTGAGCTGCTGCTAATCGGCCATCTTGGATCTCTCCAGATTTCTTTTTTGACTTCATATTATTGTTGACAAAAAGAGTCAAACTGTAAAATATTTTATTCTGAGCCAAATATGAGTGACTGTCGCCTATGACACAGGCATGAGAACATGTGCCCAAGGTGGTCGAGGTACAGCTTAGTTTTTTATATATATTAGGAAGGTATGAGACATCAATCAACACATTGGTTTGGTTCAGAAAGGCGGAACAACTCAAAGTGGGGGCTTCCAGGCTGTAGGTAAATTTAAACATTTTCTGGTTGACGGTTGAGTTTATCTGAATACCTGGGATTAATGGAAAGGAATGTTCAGGTTAAGATAAAGGATTGTGGTGACCAAGTTTTATTGTGCAGAGGAGACTCTAAGATAGCAGACTTTAGAGAGAGCAGGTTGTATAATGTTTCTTATCAGACTTAAAAGGGTGCCTGGCTCTTAGTTGACTGTCTCTTGGATCTGGAAAGGAAGGAAGAAAATGGGGAAAGGCGATTCACCATAGAATATGGATTTTTTCCCACTAGAGACTTTGCAGGGCAATTTCAAGGTATGGCAAGGAAATATACTTTGGGGTAAAACATTTTTATTTTCTTCCTTGTTATGCCAGAGTCACTCAGATTGGAAATAAGTCACGATATACAGGGTTAAAATAAAGCCATCTCATGAGAATTTTTGTTTTTTAGGGTATCACTTCCTAGACTCCTTAGGTAGGAATTTGGGCAAAATGAAAAATCAGAACTTGGTCATCATTAGTTTGCTAGTGTCTGTTGTTTGTTTGTTTGTTTTGTTTGTTGAGACAGAGTTTTGGTCTTGTTGCCCAGGCTGGAGTGCAGTGGCATGATTTCGGCTCACTGCAACCTCCACCTCCCTGGTTCAAGCAATTCTCCTGCCTCAGCCTCCCAAGTAGCTGGAATTAAAGGCACTTGCCACCATGCCCAGCTAATTTTTTGTAGTTTTAGTAGAGACGAGGTTTCACCGTGTTGGCCAGGCTGGTCTTGAATTCCTGACCTCAGGTGTTCTACCTGCCTCAGCCTCTCAAAGTGCTGAGATTACAGGCATGAGCCACTGTGCCCAGGAGGTTTTTGTTTGTTTGTTTGTTTTTACCTCTGTAGTGGTTTTGGTTTATGACTTCCAAGCATTGTTATATTGGAAAGAAAGGGGTGACAGGGATGGGTTTGTGAAGATGAGGAAATTAGGGTTAATTATGGCCACTGCCTCAGAATAGCCAGAGCCTCCAATTTACAAAGCTTGTGAATCAGATGTTCCGTTTTTCACTATTAGGAGATCCAAAAGTGAGGTTGTTGGAGAGAATTCAGAGAGGCACTGAGGACTGGAGGTTTTGAAAAATAGTGCCTTCCCCAACTGCAGATTTCAAGATGATTTGTCCTAAGAAAACTAAGCAATTATTTATGATTGACTTTATTCACTTAAAGATTTTATAAGTAAAGAACATGTTGGAAACAAATGCTTGGTGCACAAAGAAGAACTAATACTCAGGCAGAAGTTTTTATCAGCAAGGCAATTTACTTCTGCAGAAGGGTGCTGCCTGCCTCAGTCATGATCACAAGAGCACACTGAACAAAGGAGGGAAGGTGCTTTTATCCCTAACGCAGCTGGTCCTTGCTTCTGTGTCATCCCGTTTGGCTGGGGTCGGACCACACTATCTAAACTAATCCTGTTGGCTATTTTAAACAGAGGAAGGGTGTGGGTTACAGTGGTGGGAAGGGCAGTTTTGGCGGGAAGAGCCATTGCAGCGTGAGGGATAGTTTACAGAGTGGGTAACTAGGAGTGGGAAAGTACAAGGAAGTTGATTTTAAGAACAAGGAAACAAGGAAGTTAACAAACCAAACCTTTGAAGAAGAATTGACTGTATCTGACAATTCCTCCATTTTAATTTTTATAATTCTTCCTCTTGAAACCTTTTTAACATGTCTTAACTCTGCTGTTCTGCTTGGTCTTCTAAAAGAAAGAGCTTATCTGAATTAAGGTGGGGGAGAATTGAGGAAGGTTTTGGTGACAGCAGTTTCAATAAGCCTTTGTATTAATCCTCGGGCATAGGGTATGATACAGCATCCTGCAAGAATAAGCAACCCTATTCCGATGGCAAATGAGATGAGGATTGAGGATATAAGTCTCTTCCATTTGCCGAACTGTTTTCCCATTAAATTCGTGAAGGGGTCATTTAGTCCAGAATTTTTGGCTAGCTCATTTGATAAGGCAGTAAGACCTTGTGGTGCCTTTGTTATGGTCCCATCGGGAGCAGTGTTATTAGGTACACTAACCTAAATGAAAATACAACATTGGGTCCCAATCATTACACAAACTCCACCCTCTTTCACTAGTATCATGTCTAATGCTATTCTGTTTTCCCAGGCCATTTGACTGATGGGCCCTAATTGTTCAGCTATCCCTTTAATAGCATCTTTAGTATAATTAACAAATCATTGCTGGTTGTAATAAATGTAATTTATCCAATTCACATTTTTATTTGTAGTTAACCACCAAAAGAACGTGGACTCAAATCCTCCAGCTATCTGATTTTGGACCTTAAATTCATCTGGCACTCCTCGTGGGACTCCAATTGCATCTATATAAACATGAGAGTCAAAGGACCCACAAGGGGCATCTCTTATTCTACGATATTTTGTTTCTGTCTTTTCTAGTTGATGAAATGCCAGGATGAAAGGGATGGCCAATTGAATTAGAGCACAAGTGCTACTCCATGTGCTGCTTCAGTTACTTGGCAGAATATCCAATAATGGTCCACAACAATACCACCACACATCCGCTCGAGGATGGCTAAGGGCAGACTGGTAAGCTCCTGGAAGGGCGTGAGGTCACTGCATTCCTTTAGGTCTCCAAGGAATGCTAACTTTTTCCCCTGTCATGAGAGACACAAGGTAAAATTGGCATTGGGAGATGGAAGTTAGATGGCCTTTAGGGTCTGACCTACCGGGTGCTGGACTTCAGGAAGAAGCAGAGAGTTTGGCATAATTCATTATCCCAGGCTGTGGGGTCTTGGAAGAGAGCTACCATACAGCTCATGCCTGGTTGGCTGGAGGACCGTCCAAGTGGGAGGGGGATAATCTGGGCCTTTGGTCTACCATGTGCACAAACGTAACATTTGCTTTTATTTAAAGTGCAGATGGAATATTTAATCCATTCCAGCCAGGCATTTGCATTTTGATACCCTGTTTCTAGAGCTATCATCTGCTTTAAATCTCTTACTTCCACAGCTGTCACTTTGGTTAGGTCGTTCTGGAAATGGGAGAATGCTGGGCTTGCTATGCTTGGGTAGAGTGTTGGGTTCCACATGTTCCTCGGATTCTGGGTCTGGATTTTTTATTGCTGACCGTTGGTTTAGCTAACCTCAGAGAGAAGATTCCTGTGTGATCCCATCCTGTAACATCTGCTTCTAACCCATACTGTTTGAATATGGAGAGTTCTTGGGCCATTGTTTGGGGATTATCTATAATTAGCAAGAAGGGGTTACACTGCAATGGCTTACAATTTGGTGGGGTGGGACCATGAATTAGTTGGGGTTTCTGTTTCAGTCCCCGCAACTTATTGAAAAAGGGGGCCTGGCTGTCCACCCTCTATACTGAGTGGTCCACCAAACATCTAAACATCTGCCCAGTCACTACAGGGACTTTTAAGCTCCATACTTGTACTTGGTTGACTCCCTGCGGTATGGACATAGATACTTAACTACATTTGATAGCTTCCTTTGATCTTGTTCATCTCCACATGGGATGATTGAATAAATTTCGAACTGAAGGGTTAAAGGATGGTTAGGCTGAGTCACATTGATGACAAGATGACCTCCTGTTGGAAAGAAGAGGGAAAATAGACAAGTGATTATTAAGCCCTTTTTAGGGTTAATTTGGTGGGGGTGGGCCCTGGAGTGATGGTCCATGATTCTGAAGATGGTGATGTCTTCTTGACTCAATTATAGTGAGTCCACCCTCTTTCTACTGTTCAAACTGTGGCCTTGGTTGTTAGAAGCACTAGGTAGGGTCCTTCCCAAGCTGGTTCGAGTTTTCCTTCTCTTCAACTTTTGACAAGGATATGGTCCCCAGGCTGATGTTGGTGTACTGGAAACTCTAGGGGTGTGCCTGTCCTAAAAGACGTTAAGTTCTGAGGGAAGAGAAAGTGGCAGATAAACTAAGTATATAAATTCTGAGAAACTGATCTTTTGTGGGAATGTCAGCAGTGGGGTGTAAATAAGGCAACCCATATAACGTCTCATATGGGGATAAGCCGGCGTCTTTCTGAGGGGCAGTTCAGATTCTTTTCTTTTTTCTTTTGTTTTTTGTTTTGTTTTGTTTTTTGAGACGGAGTCTCGCTCTGTCACCAGGCTGTGATCTCGGCTTACTGCAACCTCTGCCTCCCGCGTTCAAGCAATTCTCCTGTCTCAGCCTCCTGAGTAGCTGGGATAACAGGCACCCACCACCATGCCCAGCTAATTTTTGTATTTTTAGTAGAACAGGGGTTTCACCATGTTGGCTGGGATGGTCTTGATCTCCTGACCTTGTCATCCACCCACCTCGGCCTCCCAGAGTGCTGGGATTACAGGTGTGAGCCACTGCGTCCGGCCTCGGATTCTTAACAAGGCAATGGGAAGACATTTAGTCCATGGCAACTAACACTAATTTGGTTAAGTGACTCTTCAAAGTTTGATTCATTCTTTCTACTCTTCCCAATAAAGGTAGGCACCAAGGAGTATGGTATTCCCATGTTACATCTAGTGCTTGGGTTAATTTCTTAAAGATATGTGCAGTGAAATGAATTCCATTATCTGAATCAATATTTTCTATTAATCCAAATCTGGGTATAATATTTTCAATCAATGCTTTAACTACATTATAAGCAGTTGCACTTGAGAAGGGAATGGCTTCTACTCAGTGAGTAAGGTGATCTACTGTTACTAATAAGTACCTTACATGACTGACTGGGGGCATTTTGGTGTAATCAGTTTGGACACTTTGGAATGGTCTTAATCCTGGACTCCTTCCTCTGAGGGTGGTTTTCTTAGGGCTTGCTTGTCAGTTTTCTTACATGTTAGACAACTGTCTGTAACTTGTCTTGCTAGGGTGTAAATTCCTATACATCCATAGAATCTAAGAACTGCATCACACATAGCTAGGGGTCCCCAGTGGGTTCCTTGATGCAGTTGAGACAAAACTTCCCTCCTGAGGTTTAGACAGCATTTTTCTTTGGTCTGGTACTACCTGCTTCCCTTCTGAGTTTTCTAGGGCTCCTATTTTTATTAATTTCTCTTTTTCAGTGGGAGAGAAGATGGGAATGGCAGTTCGGGGAGAGAGACAAGGGCTTAGGTGAAAAACGAGCATTTCAGAGGAAGTGGCAGCTTGTTTGACTATTTGCTCTGCTAGGTTATTCCCTCGGCTTTCAAAAGAAAGATTTTTCTTGTGTCCTGTGACGTGGACAATAGTTATTTCTTCTGGCAGCTGAAAGTTATCTAACACCTGGGTGATTAGTTCCTTGTGAACAAGGTCTCGGCCTTTGCTATTTAGTCCAGATTTTTCCGAAGGTATGGGCTACCCCGAAAGCTTACTTAGAATCAGTATAAACCGTCCCTTTTTGGTTTTGTAAATGTTCTAAGGCTTGATTCGATGCAAACAATTCACATGTCTGAGCAGACCAATTATTGGGTAATCTTCCTGACTCAATTTCCGCTTGAGCTTCCCCATCAACCAGGGAATATCCATTATGCCTTATTCCTTCAATTATCTGGGAGGTGCCATCTGTAAATAGGTGGCATCCTCTCTTGAAAGGGGTCTCTCTTAAATCAGGCCTGACCTTTGTATGATAATCAATTAAATCTAAACACTTAGGTTCAGGTCCTTTTAGATTTGGGTTCCCTGTTAGGAAATCCGCTGGGTTGAGTGAATTGTCAGTGGTGAATGTTAAGTCATCTTTTTCTAGTAAGATAACTTCATACTTCAAGATCCTTGAGTCAGGGAGCCGTTTCCCTGCCTTTTAGTTTAGGATAGTTCTAACTTGGTGGAGTATGCTTACTACTAGTTTTCCCCCCAAAAATGTTAGCTTTCTGCCTTCCTCAGTTAATAGGGCGGTGGCCGCAATAGACTGAATACATATAGGCCACCCACTTACAGGATCTAAGATTTTAGATAGAAAAGCCACAAGCTGCCAGCAGCCTCCATGCTCTTGGATAAGCACCCCGAAAGCTACCCCCTGGTTTATGTTAACGAAAATGTGGAATGGCTTTTCTAGGGAAGGCAGGGCTAAGACAGGGGCAGTAATGAGTAAGTGCTTTAGCTCCTCAATGTGGTGTATTTCATCAGAGGTCCAAAGGAGAGAGTCAGGCTTTTTTTGGGGTGAGCTTTAAGTATAAGAATTTTGTGTTTAGGGCGTATGAGTCCATCCATAATCAGCAGTACCCAACTAATCGTAAAAATTTTCTGAGCTCTTGCTTAGTTTTAGGCAAAAGTAAGGACATGATTCTTTTGACCTGTTCAGGCCCTATTCTTTGTTTGCCTTTACTTATTAAGTGTCCTAAGTATTTAACTTCAGGATCTACAAACTGGAGCTTTCCCTCTGAGACCCATAACCCTTTTTCATGTAAATAGTTAAGAAGATTAGTGGAGAAAGTAACCACTTCTTCTATAGTATTCACCAGATAAAACAAGATCATCTACATACTGAAGTAGGCAGAAGTGTTTTGGGGTATACATTTGTTCTAGAACCTGTTCTAAAGTTTGGCCAAAGAGGTTAGGGGAATCTGTGAACCCTTGGGGCAAAACTGTCCATTGGTACTGTTGTTTTCATCCAGAATGAGGATCTTCCCATTTGAAAGCAAATATGTCCCGGCTGTCCTTAGCCACAGGGCATGTCCAGAAGGCGTCTTTTAAGTCTATCACTGTCAACCATTGCTCGTCATATGGGATTTTGCTGAGGATGGTGTAAGGATTAGGGACAATGGGATGAGTAGTTTGGACTATTTGGTTGATAGCTCTGAGGTCTTGTACTAGTTGGTATAACCCATCTGATTTCTTTACAGGCAGTATTGGGGTGTTATAAGGGGACATACAGGATTCAAGGAGCCCGTCCTGAGTGAGACCTTCAGTTATGGACTTCAAGCCTATTCTGCCTTCTAGGGAAATGGGATATTGCTTTCTTCTTACTATTTCCCCAGGGGTTTTTAACTTTATGTATATCAGAGGGACTTGAAGTCTTCCCTGATTTCCTTCTCTTGACCAGACATCTGGATGAATGTATTTTTCATCCATGGTGGTAAGTAGGTTTAATGAGGTGAGGAATCCCTCTGGGCCAACATATAAGCCTATACCTAGTTTTAGTCTCAAGTTCCTTCCTAATAGGTTAATTCTTGCCTCAGGGATTAATAGAAACTTAATATGAATTGATGGGCTTCTGTACCCGACTTCAGTTTCCTCTAGAATTTTTGTTTTAAATCCTTCTCCCTTGACCCCTGAGACAGTTCTTCCGAGGAGCAGGTGATATCAGATAGAGGGAAACCAACAGAGGAATGGGCTGCTCCTGAATCTGCTAAAAAGTTATGAGCTCATATTTGGGTCCCACTTCTAAATTTATCAAGGGCTCTTGGTGGGACTCGAGGTAAAAGAGACAGAGCCCCTGACCCCCCTAATCTTCCTCAGAAGTCATGAGTGAAATAACTTCTTTTCGCTTCTCCCATTTGGGACATTCCCTCTTTAAGTGACCTGCTCTTCCACATTTAAAACGTGTATCCCGTCCTTCCTCCCTTCTTGCTTTGGGATTCTTTTGCTTTGCTTCCCTATGCCCTTTATAGGGCCTGACAAATGAAGGCTTGGATCCTTTATAGGTTTCAGTCCCCTAGAAGCTCTGTTTAGAAGTTTATGGGATTGGAGCCCCCTGCCAGAAGGTGGATAACATAATTTTTGCCTTCTGTTTTTGCTTCTCTTTGTCCCTCCTCACATATACTCTCTGAGCTTCTCTGAGGAGTTCACTCATGGGACAGTCTTTTCAAATCTCTATCTTATAATTTTTTTGAGATACCTGGCCAACTACTGGCAACAAAATGAAGCATTAGCATTCCTTGCCCTAGTGGGTCTTCTAAATCTAAGCCTGTATGTTTTCTCATTTGCTCTTTCAGTCTGTAAGAATTCCATAGGTGCTTGATCCTTCTCTGGTTTTATGTTAAATGCTCAGGAAACATTTTGGGTTCAGGGTACTGACTCCCAGATTCTTTTTATTGTAATTCCCCTAAGGTTTTGCATATTTTCACAGTGAGCTGCATTGTTATTATCCCGCTGGGGGTCTTGGGTGGGGAATTTTTGATCTGCAGCAGTAACGTTTTGACCAGGAGGTTGTTCACATTCCCAGAGCACTATAGCAGCTCTATGGTCATGCTCCTTTCTTTCCCTGTAAAGAGGATGCCCAGTATGAACATTAACTCAGCCCAAGTATGTACCTGAGGTCCATCTAACAGTGGCTTGAGTTCTCTTTTTTAAATTTTGAACTTCTGTGGTGGTTAGTGGAGCATTCACGAAGCCAAAGGCTCCCCGTCCTTGGGTACCTTCCTTAAGGGGAAGAGCCTTGGGACTGGTTTCTTAGAGGCAAGGGGAAAAGGAAAGTTCTGAATATCCTTTTTACATTGTTCTACCTCACATTGGAGTCCTTTTAGGGAAGGCTACTTAGGCTGGTAATGGCATGGGACAATAATTCCCAAAAGTCATGGTTGTAAGGAGGAGGAATAGCATGAGCAGGGGAAGGATTTGGAGTGGGGTCTGAGGCAGCAACAGCTGCCTGATTAGTAGGGTCGGGGGTACTGAGCAGAGGAAGATGCCCTAGGGGGGGTCCCATGTGTTAAGAGTCTTCAGTCATGGGAACTAGCTTATCTTTCAGAAGTGCTAGATTAGGTTTTTCCCTGGTTGTCTTTAAAGGAAAAAGGAGGAGAGGTCCTTGTCTCAACAAAGAAAACAGACCAGCTCTTGAGAGACTGGACTTTTATCATTAACATATTAAATTAAAAGCTGACACATCATACCCTCATTTGACCCAAACTTTGGCCAGAAGACTGAGGGTTTGAGAATGGGTTCTTGGATTCAAATAAAACAGCAGTACTTTATGATTTATTGCTTTTTCTTATGCTTAGTCCTTTCATTATCTTTACAGTATTTTAACATGAGACCTAGGGGACTGTCGAGGGGAATATCATTGCTATTAGCTTTATCCTTTTTACTCCCTGTCTTACTTGGGGTATTTCCCATTTTGAGTGCTGGTCAGGCTCAATCCTTCGTACTAGAGATTTCTTGCCTTGCCTTCTCTAGAGGCTTGCAGAGGCTCAATCCCTTGTATTAGAGATCTCTTGCCTTCCCTTCTCTAGAGACTTAACCCCACCAATTGGAGGTCTCTTGCACACTTCTCCTTTTGCTTCATCCTCTCTGGCTGCTTCCTCATAGGGAATTTAGATTTCTCTTAGCATTGGCAGGTTCAGTATAAGCCCCTGACCCGGACACCTTTACAGGAGGGCCGCCATAAGCCGTATGAGGTGACCATAGAACTGCAGATTGGACTTACTTACTACGCACTCAATGTGATGGAATCTCATTCATGCACTTTCAACCCCCAGGATATCCCAGCCACCAAGGAAATACTTCGTTGTCCCCATGACGTTTCTTAACTTGGTCTGTGTACAGAGTTACCTGGTTGCTGCAGTGTGTGAGGATCCTTACACTACCTTGCTGAGAGTCTGGGTTTGACTCCTGGGGAAGTCTCAATCCCCTTGCCCCTGAGGCCACTACAACAAGGTAGTGGGACACATCTCCTCACGAGAGATGATTGGGGACCTCTCCCTGGAGGAGGAAGGGAATCCCAGACGAGCCCCCAGGTTGTTGGAAACAAATGCTTGGTGCCACAAAGAAGAACTAGCACTCAGGCAAAAAGTTTTCTCATTAAGACAATTTATTTCTACAGTAGGGTGCTGCCTGCATCAGTCATGTTCACAAGAGCACACTGAACAAAGGAGGAAAGATGTTTTCATCCCTAACGCACTTGGTCCTTGCTTCTGTGTCTTATCCCTGTTGGCTAGGATTGGACTGCACAAACTAAACTAATCCTGATTGGCTATTTTAAACAGAGGAGGAGTGTAGGTTCAGTGGCGAGAAGGGCAGTTTCAGTTGGAAAACCCATTGCAGCGGTAGGGGTAGTTTACACAGTGGGTACGTAGGAGCAGGAAATTACAAGGAAGTTGATTTTAAGAACAAAGAACAAGGAAGTTAACAAACCAAACCTCTAAAGAGGAATTGACTGTATCTGACAATGTGAATAAGGAAGACACAAAAATGGGCCAGATAGGAAAGAATTTTTTATGAACCAGTTCACTGGAATAGAAGGTAAACTATGTTTAGATATTTTAAAGAGATTTTTGAAATGTTATCTTAAACTTGGAGAAAAGGCAAAAAGATTATTGTGTGCTCTTTCAGTATGATTCAAAAGCATTTGTTTAGAAAGTCCACTGACGGGACATAGAGCATTCCTGGAGAAGGTAATTATTTGACTTATTTTTGACTATAGAGTTTAGACTCTGTTAAGTTAGACATTAATTTATAGAAAATTGATATGTTACAATGATTTTTGTCTAGTAGAAATTAAATGATTTCTGTTTAATAGAAAAGATAACCTCAAAGATAATGGTTTGATTGCTCTGAAATGAAACATTAACCAGTGTTATATCTAACTTTACAAGATTAATCAACCATTGACACATGTATACTAAATATTTTTATAAGAGCTGTATTTTTAGCTTTTTGAAAATTAGACTTTGACATAAATGAGTACATATTGAGCATATAAGCATATTGAGCATACAAGCATCTTGGATGGCTTAGACTATTGCCCAAGAGTAAAGGTTTGACTAAATTGACTATGAGATTCTATCAGCCGTGCATTCCTATACTTATGGGTGTTTATCCAGATTCTCTTGGTCACTTGGATAGTAAGTTGCTCTTAAGGATAATCTAATTATATGGCCTGGATGAAGACTTAAAAATCCTGCCTAATCAAGGTCTCAAGGGACTTGAAGTGGAAAGGGATAATTTCTTTTGTTGTTAATAATATTATTAATGTTGACTTGTATAGCACTTAAAATTTATGAAAGATTGGCACACTGTTATTATATTTGATCCTCAGGATTTCTGTATGAGGAAACAGGATAGGAATTATTATTTACAATTTATGGGTGAGTAAACTGAGATGCTGACAGATACAATGTTTTGCCAAAAGACACTCAGCTGTTAAGGAATGAACAGCCCAGCTATTCACCCTCCAAGCTTATTCAGCAACTTCATGATGGGGCCAGGGTTCAAAAGGGATATTGATAAGAATAGTTAATTGAAGTGGGAAAAAATCTGATAACACTAAGGAATAAATAGAAAATCCTATACCTCAGCTTAATATACTTGGTATTGATTTACCATTGCTAACTATCATTTCAGCTTTTTTAGTTTATGGGATCTGTTTCTAACTGTTGGAAAAACATAAAGTGCATCTGAATCTTCTTTGACCTCTTCTCCCGCCTTGGGTAGAACAATGCTAACCACATAGCAGGTGCCCAGTATGTATTTATTTATTTATTGAATATGTATATTTGCTTTACACACCTTTATCTTCTTGATTATTCCTTTATTCCTGGAAATACCTTTTTAATTAGCAAATCTCAGTGCATCGGGGTGACACTGGAGCAGCTGCTCTTGCTTATTCAAAAGGGTTATCCACCCTATTATTTGATGCTTGCACTGGAAAGAGGACTGCTGACTTAATCTAATTGCATCTTTTTATAAAATCTCTCTTAAGTCCACAAATCATTGATTAATTAACAGATGAACAATTCTGTGTGTCAGGCCTGGGGAAAGAATGGTAAGGATGAGGCAAGGGCCTCCTTTCATGGAGCTGACACTTCCTTTGGCTAATGGTCCTAGTTGTGGTTTTAGTTTTTCTGTTGAAATGTTTTCAGTCGTGGTTCTGCTTCATTAGTAATCTAAGAACCGCATGAAACAATTGAGTTATGAGAAAGATCATCTCTAAGACTTACTACGTATGACTAAGAATTGCTGTGCCTTGTGAAAGCTTAGGACTAAAACCGAGGGTCAGTGCT
The DNA here is from genome assembly GCA_004027715.1 of Plecturocebus donacophilus. NCBI lineage: Eukaryota > Metazoa > Chordata > Mammalia > Primates > Pitheciidae > Plecturocebus > Plecturocebus donacophilus. The sequence goes on from PVKP010009550.1 coordinate 13,107, forward strand.
AGTGGACTCCCCACAATTTCAAAATAGGAGAATTTGAGGATAGTGGCCCAGAATTGTAATGGCTTCCTTTTGAAACTGCATTTGCATAGCAAGCGTGCTGTTATTAGATTGTGTGTATATTTCTTGTCTGATGGAGGTTGTGGGGAGTTAAACCCCTCAGGCCTTACCTTCTAGCCTTTCTAGTTCCGTCCCCAGGGACTATCTTTGGCTAGGGTCCCAAAACAGGTAATGAACTATAGTTAGATAAAATATAGTCAGTCCCCTGCCCATTGGTTACCCATTAACCATCCCCAACCCTTCTCAGCCTCTGGTAACCATCATTTTACTCTCTATCTTCACAAGTTCAATTGTTTTGATTTTTAGCTTCCCCAGAAATGAGTGAGAACATGTGAAGTTTGTCTTTCTGTGCTTGGCTTATTTCACTTAACATAATGACCTCCAGTTCATCCATATTATTGCAGATGATGAGATCTCAGTTTTTTTATGACTGAATAGTACCCCATTGTGTATGTGTACTACATTTTCTTTATCCATTCATCTGTCGATGGGCACTTAGATTGCTTCCAAATCTTGACTATTGTGAACAGTGCTGCAGTAAACATGAGAGTGCAGATATCTCTTCAGTATACTGATTTCCTTTCTTCTGGGTATATACCTAGCAGTGAAATTGCTGAATCATATGGAAACTCTATTTTTAGTTTTTGAGTTGTGGGTTTTTTAACTGGCAAGTGGTAGGGTTGGAAACTGTGTGCAGGAAGGGAGTAAGGCAGGCGGGAGATTTGGTAAGGGCTACTTGGGTCTTCATTAGGGTTATAGAAGTGAAACCAGAGAGAACTGGGCCTCTGAAGATACTGTTGAATTCCTTCTTACCACTCAGTCCCCTGGCCGTTGGAAAGATCCTTGATTGGGCCATGAGAAAAGAATAGTATTTTTAGTCATGATCATCTCTGACTTCCATTTGTGGCTCCTTCTGTTTCATCTCTACACAGCACAGAAGTGAATGTGCGTTTTAGTAAATGTCGAGATAGAGTTCTTTTTTTACTTGATTGGCACATTAGATTCTGTTCAGATTCTCAGGCCTTATTTTGCTGCATGTCCATCATGGCTGTGTGCCTACAGCCTAAAAAAGTGGCAGAGGAAATGTTGATTGTAAGGCCTCAAATCCACGGGACATCAGGGCCTTAAACTGTCTGTTTCTTGGCCTCCAAATAAACTGTGATGAGATTCAGTGCTAACAAATCATAAATTCCTTTTCTTGGACAATTGACCATTTCAGATGAAAAGACATGGCTTGCAAAACTAAGGTACTGGTTAAGCTAAGGACACTTGTTTAAAATATTCTCGTTTAGCTTTCCCACATTGTTAGGAACCCAGGGACATTTCCTGTTCATGGTTGTGTTTGTGTCAGTGTCTCCATGTTTGCTTCTCCAGAGAAGTCCCGGGCAGCTCACATGTCCAGTCACTGCAGATGAGTGTTCTGCCATGGCAGGAGAGACCAGTGGGGGTAGGGAGGATATTCTTAGAAATGAAACTAGAAGGAGGAAGTGAATCCAGATTAGGGCGAGTGTGACAGTTTGTAGCTGGGAGAGCCCTCCCAGGTCATTATCACTGACGGGGCCTGCCGGAGTCATTTAGGCCAGTATGTTCAGGCAGAGCCTGTTCCTGGTAGAGGGAAGGAAGGCCCTGCAGCAGGGAATCTAGGGCCCCTCCACCCCTTTTTCAGCCAGAACTATTCTACTTTGATCAGTTGTACATATTAGGGTTCCATGGAAGTGTTATTTTTTAAAATAAGATAATTATTGGCTGGACACAGTGGCTCATGCCTGTAATCCCAACACTTTGGGAGGCCAAGGTGGGTGGATCACTTGATGCCATGAGTTCGAGACCAGGGAAATAAAAAGTAAATTATTCTGGTATGGTGGTGCATGCCTGTAATCCCAGCTACTGGGGAAGCTGAGATATGAGAATTGTATGAACCTGGGAGGCGGAGGTTGCAGTGAGTGGAGATTGCACCACAGCACTCCAGCCTGGGTGACAGAGTAAGACTTTGTCTCCAAAAAAAAAAAAAAAAAAAAAGATTTATTAATTTAAAAAATTAGTATCTGGCTATTCTGGCTATTCTTTCATGGTACAAAGGGAACTTAAGTCCCGGAGTAGGAATGTGTATTATCTGAGCCTGAGTTGTTGGTGAATGGCTTGGAATGCCTTTTAAAAACACACACACACACACATTATGTGGTCACAGACGTGCCTTTTTGAGCCCTATTCTAGACAGGAGTAGAGTTGTCAGGAGTCATGGACCCTCACTTACGTTTCTGTTTCTGACGCTTTGGTGTTAGCAGTAATCAAATTGTCGAGGATGTCTAGCCTTTGAAGCAGACTCAGTTCCCATTTGGACCCCAATGGATGTCAACTGAGGTGTCTACCTCTCACTTCCTGGGACATTTGAGGCACTTTTTTTAGCCCTTGCAGGTCTCTTGCTTGGCCATGAAATTTGGTGATTCACCTGGCCAGATGCATAAAATAGCCCAAAGGGTCAGTGTCCCAGCCCCTCTTAAGGGCCACAGGCTGCCTGACAGTATATAAATTAATCATCTTCTGGAGGCAGCTGAGCTGGTTGAATCATTGGACTCCAGGAGAGCATGTTAGAGTTAGCTCAGCCAGAGTCTGTGTCATTACTCTGCCACGTATAGCTGTAAGACCCTGGACAAGTTACTTAACCACTTGGGCCCCTGTTTCCTTATGAGTAAATTGGGAGAATTTCATGTTATGTGTAAAGTAGACTTGGTGCTGGAATTTGATTTTTCATCATTTATACCAACTGCCCTCTACCAGGACCTTATTAATTGCCCTGAAAAGTGCTGGTTATACCTGTAAAAGGAGAGTCTTGAATCACTGGTGGAAGGAGTCTAGAGGTCTCCACAAAATTAAATGAGCTACCCATTGAGCATACAGCATACTTCCAAGGAGTGGTAGTCTTATCATGAAGAAGAACCACCCAATAATCAGAGCTATCCAGTTAGAGATGATCTTGTGAGATAATAAAGCTGATGCTGATGAAAATATTTATATAACTTACTATACTTGATAAAGAACTTTTGCAACTCCTCCTTTATTGGTTTCTTACAACACTCCTGTGAGAGAGGCATAGGCAGTATCAGTATTATTCTGGTTTTATATAGGGTAAATCCAAGGCCCAGAGAATTTAAGTAGCTTGTCAGTGATCACAGAGTAAGTGGCAGATCTGGAACTTAAAACTGGGTTATTTAATGACTTGAATATTTTGTGTTTCCTATTGTTTTGATTCTGCCAAGAAGCTGCCATCACCAGAAGGTCTCAGGCAGAGGCTGGTCAGGAGTACTGCAGAAGGCATTCCAGATCCGTGTAGGTGATTGCTGTGTGATTTGGGGGACCATAGGATTCACCCAGACACCTCCCTAACTCATCAGTCCCCCTCATTTGACCTTTGTCACTGCATTTCTTTGACACAAGCCCTGGACTGTCTTCTCTTCGAGACAGAGATAACTGTATAAAGAGTGATATGTTCGTCCCAGAGCACCTTTGTGCGAATGCATGGATTGAATCACTCTTCTCCCTGTTAAAAGCTGAGGCAAAAGAAGTTCATTCAGCAAACCTTATTTGAATAGTTCCTTTTTGTCAAGTGCTGTGCCAGACATTGGGAATACAGAAATTAACTTCACACATCCCTGTCTTCAAGGAACTCTTAAATTTACAGGGGAGGCAAACAGAATTCCAGATGCCATACAGGTGGCAGCCAAGGAGAGAAAGCAGCGCACCGCCCTGGGGTAAGCTCAGTCCTCTGGAGAGGGAGTGGCAAGGGAGCAGTGTGTGGGCAGCAGCTCATATTACGGAGCAGCAAATGAGCTCATCTAGCTGGTTCATGGGCCCGAGAAGGGAGGTCCTGACAGATTTTGGGAACTGTGAATGTCTGGCTGAATTTTGGGGTTTGTGAAGCGTTTTAGTGGAAGAGAGAATTGGAGAAATAAGACTTTGTATGTCAGGGTGAAGCGTAGAAAACTTGTATCTCTTGGGCACTGAGGAATTAGTAATGCGGGGTTAAACAGGGACATCAAAATCACATTAGTAACTGGTCTTCCTTCTTCTACCCCTTCTCTAAAGATCAGCTAGAGCAATTTTTCTAATGCCAGAGGCTGAGTGAGGGATGCTAAGGGCACACTTAGGTCGTGTGAGTGGGCGAGGGGGAAGGGGCAGCTTCAGACCACCTTGTCCAGGTCGATCACAGTTAGTGATTGATGACGCTGTGGTGCGAGGGAGAGAAAAAAAGTCAAGAGTGACTCACAAGTTTTTATTTGAGATCTGTCTTGCTTATTTCATAAAGAGTTGAAACCTGAATGCTGAAGATTTTTCTTCATGGCGAGTTTCAGAATACAGCCTCAGCTGCTCATTTGCCAAATCTTGCCAGCCTGATAAACATTTCTCTTTTGGGGGCTGGCGTTCATTTCCTTTTTCTTCTCTTCTGAAATGATTATAGCAATTTTTGTACTTCAAGGAATTGGTGAGAGCCTGGTACATTATATGCTCAATAAATGAATAATCAAATAAATGAGATCACTAATCAGGGGTGATATGCAAGGTCACGTTGGTCATGGTGAAGTGATGGACATAAAATGCGACTTTTGTGATTCTGAAGCAGCTTATGCTAAAAAAATGTTTGGAAGAGGAATGGTAAAATGCAGAATTCTGCAGAATTTTTCAGTACTTATGTTCATATATAATGTTGGTCATGTCTGATCTTACAGCAGCAGCAACCATAGGAAGATGAGGTAATTAGGCAGATCACAGCGGAACAGGTTGCATTCTCATCCCTTTCAACCTTCCTCCTTCCTCCCCAACCTGCATAGTTCTGGTAGGGGGTGGGATGGGTTACATGCTTTACCCAGGATCCCAGGCGTGCCCTGGGTTCGACTTCTTTCTCTAGACTAATCCAGTTCCCAGCCTGGAGCCTAAGCATACACTGCATTAATCAGACTTGCTGGAATGATCACATGGTTTTCTAGCTGCCTCCCCTGTTAGCTGCCGCTTGTCAGCAGCTGGCGGAGCTGAAGGCTGCAGGCCCCTGTCTGCAGAAAGCCTTTTACTTCAGAATATTGGGGGGGTGTGGAAACCCCGCCTCTTTCTTCTGCACTTTGCACCACCTGACTAACTAAATGGTTGTCCTTCATACCAAAAAGACTACCATACAATCCAAGGAAATTGTCTCTGACTAGGTCATGTTTGCATTTGAAGAATTCAGGTATGTTCTGGGCTTTCTACATCAGTCTGCTGCTGGCTTTTTGTTCTCGCTAGGTTTTTGCTGTGTAATGACAGCTTAGGCTCTGGCTGGTTCTCACAAAAAAACAGCTTTCTTTTCAGCATATGGTAGGGTTTATCCTGGTCTTGGGGGTGGGAGGTGCAGAGGTGGTGCAGGTCAGGGGTGTTTACTGTGTGCAGAAGTGCAACGTGGATAATTGGTCTGATCATGTGTGAATTTGTCCAGGACCCCACCTTGTGCCTTATTTGAGCTGCTGTTGCTGGTGTAGAGTTATGAATACAGAATAGCAACTGTGTATCCAGAATGAGTCTCTTGCTATCTTTTGTTTTTCTTCCTTTGTCAACTCATGCAATCTACTGCTCTTTTAAAAAAATGCTAATTGTAGCAGTGAAGGTGAAAAATTCTGCAAGTCTGTCTGCATAGTTGAGATTTGATTTTGGCTCTGCTTCTCTTCCTTATTTTTAGTAGTAATCTCATGGCTGGGCTGTTTTCTGGGAAGTGCCCTGATAGTGTTTTGTTAACAGGGTCCTTTGCTTTAGTATGCTTTTCAGCTGCTGTAATTATTAGTGCTCCAAATTAGATCTTTTGTGAATCTTACCGCTTTTCTCTTCTCCATCTCTTCTCCAGGAATCTATCCCTGGATATAAATGTGGGAAGGGATGTTCCAATAGAACGAGTTTCTAAGAAATGAAAATAAAGGAGGCAGAATGGGAGGGTCGTCAGATTCTTCTTGTGCATATTTCCATCTCTCTGGAACATATGGAAGAGTGTGTTTGTGTGTGTGCGTTTCTGACCTCTGAAAGCTTCTCATTTTTCATTTTTCAAATGCAATTTTTGTGCATTTTAGAACCGAGCAAGTGATTGGGAACCCCAGTTTTACCTCTACAGGCCTTTTTTGTTCCTCCAAATGTTGCTGCAATAGACATTAAAACAATAAGAATAACCACCTTTCATTATTCTAAGAGAAAACTACAGACCTGTTACCCAGTCAAGGGAGTAGATAAGAGGACCATTAGATCTTCACAAAGAAGAGTCAGACCATAAAGGTTGTCCCCTGCCCTTTTCAGCAAACTTGATGCTTTGGATTCAGGAAGTTATCCTTTGTTTAAGCATGTATCTCTGCATTATTTCTAATGGCCTGGGTTTGTGACAAAGAAATTCTTCCTCTGTGGCAGCGTGCTCTGGTGACATGGGCCCGTGCCCTTACAGAGTGACCAGAACTTTTATAATAGCTCCATTAGATGACTAAGAAGAATTTATTTAATGTCTGGCCTGTTACAGTAGATAGGCCCTTAGGGAATAAATCAGGAGTCCTGGGTTCTAGTGTCTGTTTCGAAAGTAGCTTTTGTGATACTTGTGAGAGTTATGGAAGCGTTCTGTAATTTGTAGAAAGTAGCACAATTGCAAGGTTCACATTTTATTGTTAGCATTTATTCTAGATGAAGTAAGCCTTATCTCCCCTATTGAACAGAGCTTGGAGCCTCTCATTACATTTCATGGTTAGGGAGGAGGGTAATATATCAACAAATCCACTACCATTGTGGTGAGCTTCTAATCCAAGAGCCAATAGCTGGGCCTGATGAGGTGGGAAGGGGTTGAATTCAAAGACCATTGCACTGATTGAGAAAAAGGGGCCATCATTATGGAAGGTAGACCTCAAAAGGGAGGCCTATTATCTCCTGCTTCAAGCTTCTCCCTAAGCTGGCCCTGAAAAATTGCTTCTGTGTGGTGCCAGGCAAATGGCTCTCTTCTCTAGATTGTGTCTGTGGGGCCCAGTGATCATGGTGGGGCAACACAGGGACTACAGAGTTGCCTAGCTTTTCAGCTTAGTTCAGCATGGTTCTCTAGCTTTAGCATGCAGCAGACACCCTGGAAAGCTCATTAAAACTCAGATTGCTGGAACCCACTTCCAGAATTTCTGATTCAGTAGATCTGGGATGAGGCCTGAGTATCTGTGTTTCTAACAAGTTCCCAGGTGAGTCTGATGCCGCAGTCCTGGGGGACCAGACTTAGCAAACCATTGGCTTAGGAAAAGCAGAAGATTGACCTTCATGGAGATGGGATGTTTGAGGCAAAGGCAGTGTGGAGGTATGGGTAAGAACAATAGAGAGCAGAAAGAAGCAGTTCAGTGACAGGTAGGTGAACCACCTATCACCTGGGGAGGTCTTGCAGAGCAATAGGATTATAAACCAAGTTCTTTGATTCTCATCCCGAAGAAATGTTGGGATGAGAATCAGAGAACTTGGTTAATAATCCTGGTGCTGCCATGAACTAACTTGGTGGGCTTGGCTTTTGATCTTTCTTAGTGTCAACTGAAAATGGGGAGAGTGATTCTCACCAAGAAACTCCATAACACTATTAAAATAAAATGGGATGATATAAACTATACATTATAGCAGTTCTTCCTACATGAATATAAAGGGACACATCCTGGGGACGACTTCATTAGGTTATCCACATGTGCCTGTAGGCCTCATGTGTGGACACGCTCCTCCACACGTACCCCAGCCCTGAAAGCACAAGAGCCACCTTCTTTTTTTTTTTTTTTTTTAAAAAAGACAGATTTTCACTCTCTCGCCCAGTACAGTGGCACAATCTTGGCTCACTACAACCTCTGCCTCCTGGGTTCAAGCTATTCTCCTGCCTCAGCCTCCCGAGTGGCTGGGATTATAGGTGTGCACCACCACGCCCAGCTAATTTTTTTTTTTTTTTTTTTTTTTTTGTATTTTTAGTAAAGTTAGGGTTTTACCATGTCGGCCAGGTTGTTCTTGAACTCCTTCCACCTGCCTCAGCTTCCCAAATTGCTGGGATTACAGGCATGAGCCACCACACCTGGCCAGCCACATTCATTTTTAAAAGGAAGTATGATTCTGACGCAAACAAATTTACATGCCATTACTACTTATTGGGCTATGAATTCCATGAGAGCAGAATTCATAAAAGCAACAGAATCCTGTCTGTTTTTAACTTTGTTTCCTTGGTGCCTACAACTGCCTGACACACAGTAAGACCTTAATAAGCAGTTGGTACAGTGCATTTTAACCAGGACTTAACAAGGAAAAGCAAGCAAGCTATCTAGCTAGCTCAGTGCAGTCCTGAGGTCAGTGCCATGGTGCTACCTGGACCGTTGTATGTGCTAGTTCAGGAGAACATGTGGAATAGCTGATAACTGACCTCCCGAGAAAAACGTGATGTCCTCAGTACACTCCAGTTGCTGGAGTGCCAGAGGACTCATCGTGTGTCATTAGGGAATCTCTGCAGATGATCTCATTCCAGAGCGCACTGATGGTTGTCATGATTTGTTGCTACCTGGAGAATAGCTTGAACCCAGGAGGCGGAGGTTGTAGTGAGCTGAGATTGTGCCACTGCACTCCAGCCTGGGCGATAGAGCAAGAATCTGTCTTAAGCCTAGAGAGGAATAGAAGCTTGAGAAGTTGGGACAGTGTTTTACAGCTGCCTAGGGAATTTTTGCCTGTGATTGCCTACAAGACTGTTGTTCTACCACCAGGCAAGCTGATCTGGCTGGCTGTTAGGGGTAGACACAGATCATTTGTTCTTTTGCCTTTTTATTTTTTATTACTTTTTTTGAGACAGAGTCTCACTTTGTTGCCCAGGCTGGAGTGCAGTGGCATGATCTTGACTCACTGCAACCTCTGCCTCCCGGGTTCAAGCAATTCTCCTGCCCCAGCCTCCTGAGCAGCTGAGATTGCAGGTGCCTACCACTACACCTGGCTAATTTTTGTATTTTTGTAGAGACAGGATTTTACCAGGTTGGCCAGGCTAGTGTTGAATTCCTGACCTCAAGTAATCTACCTGCCTCAGCCTCCGAAAGTACTGGGATTGCAGGCATGAGCCACCGCACCGGTCTCCTTTTGCCTTTTTAAAAATCTTTTTAGGCTTCCTTCCTTACTGAACTGAAAGTTTTAAGTAGGCATTTACCTTTTTCTACACACTGCAGGTACTGTCCTCTTGAGCATTTTGTGAAATGCCATGTAGTTTTCTTCTACCTCTGGACCCAGAACAGTGCCTACATTTCCTTACCGCCTCAGAATGAAGAGTTTTAAATGTGACTTTTCCCCCCATAATCCATCAAGTGAGAATGGAGTCCAAATCAGAAACCTTTGTTTCTCAAAACTCCTGGTATTTGACTTACTCTGATTTATTTCCAGAAGGAATGTAGTGTACCAAGATCTAAAATCCACAATTGCTATTCGTTAGTCACGTGAAAATGGAAGTTACTATTTTGAGTCTGTTTTATTTTTAAACAAAAACATCACGGAAGGGTTCGAAGTCCAAACTCTAACCAGCTTTCTTGATTCAAATTTATATCTAGTCTTGGGAAATGTTATGATTTTTCTTGCTCTTTTACTAGAATATTGATAGGAGTTAAAATGAGTGGTATTGAGGAAGACCTGAAGTTTGCAAGGCTCTAGAACCATCCAAGTGTCAAGATACCAAGCCAGCTTAGTCCCTCTCATTTTCCAGGCTCCTGTAGGACCTTGACAAAACAGATGTTTAGTACATTGATCTGAGCTGAGGAAGTAAGTCTCAGATGAACAGAAGGTAGAGACTGGGCCAGGCAGGGAAGAGGAAGGAAAATACACTTGATCATTGAGTACTTACTGTGTGCCAATCACAGCTGGTTGCTTTGCCCAAGCTAACTTTAACTCACATAAATAGGCTGTCTCCTCCACACCACTCTAGGCACACGGGCCGTGTGCTGTTTGGGGACCATGCCTTTCTCGCTCCTCCGGACCTCTTAACTGGCTGTGTCTCTGCCTGGATTGCCCTGCCCCAGGCAGCCATGTGGCTTACTGAAGATGAAAACACAGTCCACACCAGAACTTGCCCTAAACTCTCGGCCCATATATCCATCTGCTTATTTGATGTCACTACCAGAAACCTAATTAGGCATCTCAAACATGTCTAACACGGTTCTCCAGCTCCTTCCTATCCCTTCTTCAGTCTTCCACAGCCCAGTCAGTGGTAGCTCTGCAACTCTTTCCTTCTAGTTGTTCAATCATTCTTGACCCCTTTCTCCTACTCTGCACATCTCATCTCTCATACATTAAGCAAAGTCCTTCCTGCTCTGCCTCTCTTCCTACTGGCTTTGCTATCACCTGCCTTGTCCAAATGCCAGCATCTGAATTGTTGCATTAGCATTGTAACTGCCCTCCAAGCTTTCTGCTTTGTTCCTCTGATCTCAATTTTTTATCCATTTTCCTTTTTAAGATAAGAAATCAAATCATGTCACTCCTGTTGTCAGTGTTGTCAAACCACCCCACCTCCCCTCCCAGTGACTTCCCATTTCACTGAGAGTGAGAGCCCAAGCTCCTGCAATGGCTTACTAGGCCTGCTTAGCCTGGCCCTGTTGTCAGATTTCATCTCTAACAGCACCCTGTCTCCAACACACCACTCTAGCCTCACCAGCTTATGCTGTTCCTTGAACACACCAGGCTGCCTCCTTCTTGAGGCCTCTGCACTAAAATGCTCTCTCCGGTGGCCACATGGATTATGCCCTGGTCTCCTCCAGGTCTCTGCTCAGATGTCACCCTGACCTGTCTTTTTAATATTCCTCTTCCCACAATGGGCACTCCTTTCTTTTTACTCTGCTTTATTTTTTTGTCAGATCACATATCAACATCCATATACTGAAGATTTATCTTCTCACAATGGGCACTCCCTTTCTTTTTACTCTGCTTTATTTTTTTGTCAGATTACATATCACCATCCATATACTGTAGATTTATATTTTGTATTTGTTATTGTTTATCCCCCTCAACAGAACCTAAATGCCACAAGGATAGATTTTTAAAAATATGCAGTTGGCTGAGATGGGTGGATCATGAGGTCAGGAGTTTGAGACCAGCCTCAACAATATGGTGAAACCCCATCTCTACTAAAAATACAAAAATTGGCCGGGTGTGGTGGCAGGCACCTGTAATCCCAGCTACTCAGGAGGCTGAGGCAGGATAATCACTTGAACCCAGGAGGCGGAGGTTGCAATGACCTGAGATTGCACCACTGCACTACAACCTGGAAGACAGAGCGAGACTCCATCTCAAAAAAAAAAATAAATAAATACATAGCTATGGCCAGGTACAGTGGCTCACGCCTGTAATCCCAGCATTTTGGGAGGCTGAGGCAGATACATTGCTTGAGCCCAGGAGTCCCAGACCAGCCTGAGTAACACGGCAAAACCCCATGTCTACAAAAAATACAAAAATTAGCTGGGCATGATGACATGTGCCTGTGGTCTCAGCTACTTGGAAGGCTGAGGTGAGAGGATCATCTGAGCTCAGGAAGTCAAGGCTGCAGTGAGCCAGTATCGTGCCACTGCACTCCAGTGTCTTAGAAAAAAAATTACACTGTTGTATCTCTAGTGCCTTGCACACAGTGGGTGTCTAATAAATATTTGTTAAATGAATGAAAGAAATGAGAACAGAGACTCAGAGAAGTTAAGTAATTTGCTCAAAGTCCCCCCAGCTGTTAAGGGATTCAGTCAGTTTTACTTCAGTCCCTCTTTCCCAGACACTATATGCCTGAAACACCATCCTATAAATTGACCTTCTGTCTTAGCTGTCAGCCCAACCTTTCAGTCTTTCCTGTCGGCCCAGAACTTGTCATGGTGCCTGGCACATGCTCCGTAGATGTAGGAAAAATAGGGAACAGAAAGGAACAGAGGACCGACCTGGGATAGAATTACCCACCTTCCTCCAGTTCCCACAGCGCTTCCAGCCCATCTCTGTGTAGTGCTTACTACTGTGTATGACGATTAGTTTTTCTCACATCTTCTTCTCTACTAAAGCATGAACTCCTTGAGGTCAGAGAGAATGTCATCATCTTGTATCCCTACCAACTACTGCTGACTGCATACTGTCAGCTCTGGGAGGTATTAATAAATGTCTGATAATCAAAATACTTTGAATTAAGTAAGTCACAGTCCCTAACTGTGAGGAGCTATGATCCCTCTGTCTTAGATCCCAGGGCCTGTTGGAATCCACAACCATGTGGGTATTTGATAGATGATGGTGGGAGCACTGGCTGGAGGAAGAATGCAGAGGGCAGAGAGACCAGGAGAGAGAATGGAGCAGGCAGGACAGGGATGAACAGAACTCATTGAGTTGACAGTTTCACCTGGTGTCCATCTGACAAGCCAAAAGCAAGATGTCATTTGGGGGAAACTATTTATAAAAATTTTAATTCTTATAGATAATAAGTATACCTATTTATGGGGTACATGTGATATTTTGATAGAAGTATACAATGTACAACATGTAATGATCAAATCAAGGTAATTGGAATGCCTGTCACCTCAAGCATTTATCTTTTTTTTTCTCTTTTTTTTTCTTGTATGCCCACTTTGTTCCTTCATAAGCATTTATCATTTGTGTTAAGAACATTCCACTTATACTTTTTTATATTTTGAAATATACAATAAATCATGGTTAACTCTTGTTGCCCTATTGTGCTACTGAACACTAAATCTTATTCCTTCGACCAAACAGTATTTCTGTATCCACTAATTATCCCTCTTTATTACCCTCTCCCCACTACCCCTCCCACCTCTGATAGCCATCATTATACTCTCTATCTCCATGAGTTCCAATTTTTTAAGCTCCCACATATTAGTGGGAAATGCTGTATTTGGCCCTCATTTCACTTAACATAATGTCCTCCAGTTTCATCTAGGTTGCTGCAAATGACAGGACTTCATGTTTTCTTATGGCTGAATGATATTCTATTGTATATTTATACCACATTTTAAAAAATCCATTCATCTGTTGATGGACACTTAGGTTGGTTTGTATGTTGTTGTTTTTTTTCTTTTTTTTTAGACAGAGTCTTGCTCTGTTGCTCTGTTGCCCAGGCTGGAGTGCAATGGCACCATCTCAGCTCACTGCAGCGTCCGCCTCCCAGATTCATGCTATTCTCATGCCTCAGCCTCCCAAGTAGCTGGGATTACAGGCATGCGTCACCATACCTGGCTAATTCTTTTTTTTTTTTTTTTTTTTTTTTTGAGACAGAGTCTCACTCCGTCACCAGGCGCCAGGCTGGAGTGCAGTGGCACGACCTTGGCTCACTGCAACCTCCACCTCCTGGGTTCAAGCAATTCTCCTGTCTCAGCCTCCCGAGTAGCTGGGACTACAGACGCGTGTCACCATGCCCAGCTAATTTTTTTGTATTTTTAGTAGAGACAGAGTTTCACCATGTTGGCCAGGATGGTCTCGATCTCTTGACCTTGTGATCCGCCCGCCTTGGCCTCCCAAAGTGCTGGGATTACAGACGAGAGCCACCGCGCCCGCCCCCCGGCTAATTTTTATATTTGTAGTAGAGGCAGGGTTTCCCCATGTCGGCCAGGCTGGTCTCAAACTCCTTGCCATAAGTGACCCACCCGCGTTGGCCTCCCAAAGTGCTGGGATTATAGGCATGAGCCACCACACCTAACTTCAAGTCCTATCTGGACCATTGTGACTAATGCCACAGTAAGCTTAGGAGTAAAATTAATCTCCTCAATATACCGATTTCCTTTCTTTTAGCTACATATTCAGCAGTGAGATTGCCGGATCATATGATAGTTCTACATTTAGTTTTTTTGAGGAACCTCCAAATTGTTTTCCACAATAGCTGTACTCATTTACATTCTCACCAGCAATGTACAAGGGTCCCCCACTTTCTCCACATCCATGCCAGAGTCACTTACTGGCTTTTTGCTAAAACAGTGTGAGATGATATCATGGTTTTGATTTGCATTTCCCAGATTATTAGTGATGTTGAACATTTTTTCATATACCTGTTGGCCATTTGTATGTCTTTTGAGAAATGTCTATTCAGATCTTTTGCCCATTTTTATATAAAAACATTTGTTTTCTTTGTGTTGAGTTGTTTAAGCCATTTATGCATTGGGAAACAGTTTACATGGCAAAGAAGATATACTTAAAAATATCAATCTGTCCTTCATTATTAAATAAGTGTGCAGTTGTTGAATTTTACTCAGAGAAAGGTGGTGTTGTAGATCTGAATATTTGGCTCCTTTTCCTACAAGGGAATTGTAAGCTGTGACTGTCCCTTAATTCTCTAGGCTTTAGTTACCTCACATATAGCAAAAGGACTATTTTGAGGATAACGTACAGGAAAGAAGTATATAAATTACAAAACCTTGCTGTGTTGTTTGTATTTTGTATTTTGTCATCAGCAAAAGTTTAATCAGTTAATGTTTAACTGATTCAAATGCCACATTTTAAAACAGTTTTTGTTATCTCCCCTTCCTCTTTGCTTGGTATAATAGTAGGTGCTTATGCTAATAACAAAAGAAAACAAAGAGGAAGAATTTAACTGGACTTACTCCCCAGAGGAATGAGTCCTGAAACAGAATACCAACTTGGGTCTGTATGTCTCTTGCTAGATACTTAGGGTAGTTGCAAACATATCCTCATCCATGTAGGTTCTGAAAATACAGGCATTGGGTCATTTTGGAGGAGGGATGTAAGAGGGCCCTTCTGATATCAGGATAATCACTCATTGAACAAATATTTCCTGAACATCTACTCAGTATAAGCCAGAGTAGAAAATGTCAATATGTGTAATCCTTAGTCCTGCCTCCAGGAACACTGTCCTCAAGAGGTAGGGAACAGACAGATCAGAAGCATGGAGTAGCGGGCAGCAAAGACAAGACTACATAGGAGAGTAGGATAGATTCCATAGGGATACAAGTAACATGCTGTGGCCGGGAGGTGGACACAGTTTTGCCATAGTGAAAGTTGAAAGAGACTTTCAGGAGGAGGCATCTGCTGGAGTGAGCCTTAGAGGGTATAGGATTGGGGTGGATGAAAATAAAGACAAGGACTATTAGTAGGTGTGTGGGAACTGAGGCATAGGAGCAGGGGGACAGTGTGCTCTTAGCTGTGCTTTAGCTGATGAAACCTGAGGGGAGAGCTTTTGTTTTCTTCTCAGGGTATAACCCAAGTCCATTTTGTCCTTTCCCTGTGACTGGTGACTTCTTTGCCCTGAAGTTCACTATTTGCAGAAATAAACATTTGCACCTTTAGGGAATAAGTAGTATTGATAGGAAACACTACTAGGTGTTTTGCAATGCTAGCTAGCACCTTGACTTTTCTACTAGTCTTACCACCTTGAGCAAGTTACTTAAGTTCTCTGTGCCTTGGTTTCCTTATCTGTAAAATAGGACTATTACCAATCTCTGAGAGTTATTATGCTAATTAAAAGAGATTATCTCTCTCCCTCTCTCTCTTTTTTTTTTTTTTGAAATGGTAGTTTTGCTCTTTTTGCTCAGGCTGTAGTGCAATGGCGCAATCTCAGCTCACCATAACCTCTGCCTCCCTGGTTCAAGCAATTCTTCTACCTCAGCTTCCCAAGTAGCTGGGATTACAGGCATACACCACCACACCTGGCTAATTTTTTTCTTCTATTTTTAGTAGAGACGGGGTTTTTCCATGTTGGTCAGGCTGGTCTCCAACTCCTGACAACAGGTGATCTGCCCGCCTCGGCCTCCCAAAGTGCTGGATTACAGGTGTGAGCCATCGTGCCTGGTGGAGATCACTTCTGTAAAGCATTTAGGTACTCAATAAATTGATTCTTTTAATTTACTGTAAGCAGCAAAGCATTTTATAGACCCTTATCCTGGATTAGAAATTGCATAGGAGCCAGGAAAGAGGCTGACACATTCTGAGGACAGAGTACTTCTAGCCTTCCCCTCTCCCTGAGTGTTCAGACTCAGAATGCCAGAAATCAGTCCTTGGAAGATAATCATATTTGTTGCTGAAATGTTTATGACACTGTGAACCAAACATGGTGTGACTAATCAGCTGAGAGCTTGGATCTTGGCTTGGTTTGCATGCAAATTCACTGGTCTGAGAGATTAATGAATTCCTTGCGTTTGACAAACTGGGACTAACTACAGTGCTTTCTGGCTAATTGTGATAATACAACCAGAGCCCACCACCAAGTGATTACCGTGGTTCTCTGAGTCTTCAGTGCCTGTGTACTCATGCCACAGCCCATTTTTCATTGTTCTACATTCCTCCATGGCATATTTCATTATCCTTGGAGCCTGGTGTGATCAGTAAATATCTACTGAACTAACCAGGACTGCACTGGACAAGTATGATGTGTGAGGTCTCTTCTGTGTAGGGAAGAGTGAATTGCAAGTGAGAACTCAGTGAAGAGCACTCGTCCAACCATTGTAGCAATGATGGGATACATTCTGGGGTGGTTCTCCTGGACAGCAAGAGAATCTGCTGAAGAGCTTTGAAGAGTGACTTTCAACTTGGGAATTCTATGTAATGTTTCTCAACTGGGAGGGCCCATTGCAATCTAAAGACAGGTGCCCAGGCCACTCCTCAAACCTCCTAAGTCCAAATATGTGCAGGTGAAACCCAGACATGGACATTGTTTAAGGTTCCACTGATCATTCTGATGCACACACTTCATTAGAGTTCATGGGAAGAACCTGAGCTTGGGAACCTGGAAACCCCCTAGGTTCTAATGATTACTTTATATAAGTGTTACTTTATATAAGTCACATAACTTCACTGGAACTTAGTTTTTCTACCTGAAAAATAGGAATAATATTTTATTTGCAGAGATGTGTATGAGCTTTCATAGTGAAGAGCACTGGAAAATGAAAGGTTCTATAATGTGGTTTTGAGTTCTGCTGGCACCTCCGAAGACATATTGAACCCTGATGTATTAAAAGTGTGGCTTGTACAGACTACAATGTTTGCTCTAGAACTTATGCTGGTTCGTGGTCTTTCTTGGGTTTGATACCTCCATAACTAGTCACTGGGGTCTTCAGAGTTCATTGGTAATAATTTACAGACAAGAAGAATTATTTTCACTCAAGTAAGCCAGTTCAGAACCTGCCAAATGCCGGGGTTGCCTCACAGTGCATTCTTTGAGACTAGCCTGCCTCCCATCTTCATCAGCACGAGTACTAGAAGAGAGAAAAGATGATCTACTTGTACTTGTTGTGTGGCCCTGGAAGAAACATGAACACTTGGAGCTCTGCCCTCTTTTAAAATCAACTCTTGGCCCCATGTGCACAGACTGCACACCAAGGACACCAGGAAAGAGAACCAGGCACCAGGAAGAGGAGTGTCCCCCTCACAGGGCTCCCCTGCCTAGTTTTTCAGAAGTTACCAGTCTTACTCATTTTCCATTGTATTTGCTAGATCAGGCAGCTGGTTATCAAGTAAAGATAGAGTCTTCTTAAGGGAGGTGAGGAGATGGATAAAAGGAGTTGTTGGGTGTATTTTTATGAGTAGGGCAATGAAACATATTCTTTGATATAGAAGTGTAGTCAGTGATGAAATTCCTTTTCCTGGAGAGAGAATGCATTCAAATCAAATGCACCTTGGAGCACTTCCAAAGCCACAGGATGAAGACTGTGTACTTTTATTCTCCAGTTTATTGGGGAGTGAAGGAATGGAGATTCCTAAGGAAGAGAAAGTTGACACATTTTGCTACAGTTGATAAATTTCTTGTTTTGTTGTCCTGGGTCTCTTGTTTCAGACATTCATGATTATCAGATCTCTGATAACGAACAAAGTACTCTTCAACTCATCCCTATGCATGACTGAATGCTTAAACACAGCTTGCTTCATAAAAAGATGGGATGAAAGGATGGTATCCCAGTATTTTGTGGGCAGTCCTTAACCAGGTTGTGATACAAAATTCTGTCCATTGCCAGGACAGCTTCTCATTGTTTTCTGTAGGTGGAGCCTACAGAAGGCTGCAGACTCTTGAAGCTTGGCTCCTTCCACTCCAAAAAAGTGATTTAGTCATGGATCTGCACTTGCCACTTTAATTCTCTATTTCTAAACCTTTGCTTTCTTTCCATGAAATTCTCTAAAACCCAGCCCTGTGCATGTAGTATTTCTTCAGGAAGCCTTTTCTGACCTCTACACCCTACATAATTTCTCTTTTTTCTGCACTTAAGGCATATAATAAATACTCTGATATTTAATTTTCTCTATCTTACCCTCTTGATTGAGGGTTACTTGAAGATATCTGTCACACTTGAGCAGAACTGGATACATCTTGGCTTCTCAGCACTCTATTTATTCATTTTTATTACCTTTTTTTTTTTAACCTCCTTCACTATCCTGGTCATATTATAGGCTCTAGATGGGGAAATGTCAGTAAAGAGGACAGTTGCTGCCTTTTTGATGTCTGCTTATTTCTGAGCATGAAGGCTTTTGGGGATTTTCATAGAAGTGCTGAATCCAATGAGTAAGGTCTGTTTGTGGATGAGAAAGGTCAGGTGGAAAGACTAAAAGGGCCCAGTGGTAGATCTTCAGAGTTGTAGGGATTGACAAAAGGGTTTGAGTTAGTAAAAATGCATGTGAAGTTTTACAAGTCCTTATGTATATAAATGAAGAGCTTCTGATTCTTCTAGATTCATATACAAACAAGGTAACACATGTTCACATGTGCCCACTCTGTTGCAGGCACTTTTGTTATCACATCTGATTTTCACAGTAATCCTGTAAGCACCAGTCAAAAGCAGATTCTAGAGTCAGGTGGTTACATTATTATTACCATTTTGCCTAAGAGGCTCCTAAGATTCAGAGAGGATAAATCACTTCCTCAGAGTCACACTGCTTAAGTGGCAAAGCTAGGATTTGGATCTGTGTCTTCTAACTAAAAAGTCAACATTTGTTTTCATCATTGCATAGCTGCCTTGCACCCTAGTTTTGTAAAACAAGGAAAATCTGTTGGATATTCTAGAGATACTTGTTTTATATAATGTTTGTTGAATAAGTGGCTATCTCACACTTACTGAACTTGACTGTGATCAGTGTAACCTGCTCAGCGCTTCATATGCATAAGCATATGTACTTCTAGCCTTGTAAGAGCCCTATGAGATAGCTGCTATTATTGTCATGTCCATTTCACAGATGAAGGATGTGAGTCATATGCTGGTTTAAAAACTTATCCAGCATCACAGAGAGCTGCCATTTGAACCCAAGACCATCAGACTCTGGAACCTGTATTTTGACTGTGTGTTAGTCATACATAAAGCTTCATGGGAAAAACAAAACAAAAACAAGTTCTGTGGTCAGCTTAAGAAAAATTGTAGGCTGGGCATGGTGGCTCACACCTATAATCCCAGCACTTTAGAAGGTTGAGGTGGGCAGATCACCTGAGGTCAGGAGTTCAAGACCAGCTTGGCCAGCATGGCAAAACTTCATCTCTACTAAAAATACAAAAAAAATTAGCCAGGGATGGTGGGTGCCTATAATCCCAGCTACTCATGAGGCTGAGGCATGAGAATCGCTTGAACCCAAGAGGTGAAGGTTACAGTGAGCCGAGATCACGCCACTGCACACCATCCTGGGCAACAGAGCAAAACTCCATCTCAAGAAAAGAAAAGAAAAGAAAAATTGTAATCACCCCTGCCCTGAAAAAGACAGTACATAATAGCATGAAGGGTCTGGGAAGTCTTATGGGAAGGGGAATGTTGATTTTGCCCTGAGTTTCCCACATATTAAACATAACACTTAATTTTGAGTTTATGCTTTAGAAAATATTGCTTGCCATAATGGAAGGAGACCCTGGGCCTGGCAATCAGAAGAATGAGGAAGAAGAAAATCTTTAGGTCAAAATGAATCCCAACACTTTGGAAGGCCGAAGTGGGAGGATCAGTTGAGGCGAGGAGTTTGAGACCAGCCTGGCCAACATAGCCAGACCCTGTCTCCATTAAAAAAAAAACAACAAAGAACAGGCATAATGGTGCATGCTTATGGGCCTAGCTAATCAGGAGGCTGAGGCAGAAAGATCATGTGAGCCCAGGAGTTTGAGGCTACAGTGGACAATTAGCATGCCATTGCACTCCAGCCTGGGTGACAGAATGAGACCCCAACTCTTAAAAAAAAATGCCTAAGTGGAAGCAGATAAAAGAGTATAAGATTAGAAGTCCCATTTGGATGTGAGTTCAGGCTCCTCTTATGGGTAATTATTATATTATTTTGAGCAAATTATGTACTCTTTTTGAGTCTTCCTAATATGTAAAATGGGGTTGTGGGGAGGAAAAGTATGATTATGTATGCAAAAATGCTTAGTAAAGCTTGAAGTTTTTTTTTTTTTAATTGTTGTTATACCAAGTTTATTTGTGTCTTAGTATCTAGCACACCAACTACCAGCTACTAGAACAATTAATAGTTAGAGGAATGAATGAAGTTGGTTTTCTGTGTCTCTGGGTTCTGTAACTGGGATGTTACAACTGGAAAACTTTAAAAATAAGACATTATTCCTCAAATTTTCTTTGTAAATTGTGTTTTTGCTGGTTTTTGTATTTTTGGAGTTATAGTGAAGTCACTCAGTTAGAAAATCAAAACCTGTGTTTCCTTCATTCACTGTATTATACCCCAGTTTGAACTGCTAAGGCAGGGTATTATGTGTTTTTTTTGGCAGCAAGAAATGTTTTTGCATAGTTCCAAAATGGTAATTTCATTCAACAGTATATGTGTTGGGTTTTTTTTCTTTTTATACGCTGCTTACTCCCTAAGATGTGGCCATCTGTTTTTTGTTTTTTTAATAGGAATTTCTAATGTATCACCCAATTGATGTAGTTACTCTTACTGTTTCTATGATAAAGTCTAGCTATCATTTATTAATTTTTCTATAGGATATATATATAGTACTTTAGGTTCTGGGGTACATGTGTAGATCATGCAGCATTGTTGCACAGGTACATACATGGCAATGTGGTTTGCTGTCTCCATCCCCCCCGTCACCTATAGCTGGCATTTCTCCCCATGTTATCCCTCCCCACCCCCTGCTTGTCCCTCCCCTACCCACCCCAGCAGACCCCAGTGTGTGATGCTCCCCTCCCTGTGTCCATGTGTTCTCATTGCTCAATACCCGCCTATGCTAGCTCTAATTTATTAAGAACTGTCAGGAAGAGAAACATGCTGCCATTTTGCATGCCAGGGCAGTTTCTACTGATGGGGAAAGCACTGAGATGTGCGTGCATCATTTACCCTCTTTAATGGATTTGTTCTCTAGCACCTGGCCAAAGAAACAGGTATGAGTTTGAGATTGTTCTAGTAAGTAAGACATTGCACAAAGATTGACAAATTTAAAAGAAAAGACATTGGGATCATTTTTAGCACACCTGTTTGTCTCCTGGGATAGCATTGTTATTTCTAGAAAGATACCTGTTTTGCCTGCAGCTGGATTGGGGAGAAGTTGGGTAGAGGGGAGCTAGCATTTTCCATTCCACAGTAATCTGACCTGGTCATGTAGTTTATGTGGGCCTTATCCCCTACCTCACTTTAGGGGTAGCATATGACCTAGACCTGGCCAGGCCAAGACTCAATCCCCTGCCTGTGGTGACTGGTTTAGGGGCAGTTCTGTCATCTAAGAATTCTCTGTAGCAGGGGTCCCCAACCCCTCAGGCCAAGGATCAGTACCAGTTCGTAGCCTGTTAGAAACAATTCCACGCAGCCGGAGGTGAGTAGCCATGAGCATTACAGCCTGAGCTTTGCCTCCTATCAAGATCAGCAGTGGCATTAGATTCTCACAGGAGCACGAACCCTATTGTGAACTGCGCATGCAAGGGATCTAGGCTGTGCTGTTCGTCTGAGAATCTAATGCCCGATGAGCTGAGATGAGTCAGTTTCATCCAAAAACTATCCCTCACCCTGCCTCAGTCCATGGAAAAACTGCCTTCCTTGAAATTGGTCCCTATGGCCAAAAAAAGTTGGGGACCGCTGCTCTATGGGACTTGAGCTAGAAGTATTATAAAAGATGCTGGCTGGTTTTTTCTGGGATCAAGAGCTGTCAAGATCGTGAAAGCCTCAAATTGTTATTTCCCATCATGTGGGGAAAGACTAAAAAGCCAACGGAGAGGGAAGTAGAGTTCAGTAACTGGGAAAAAAAGCGAGTTCTCATGGCAACCTTGACCACATGCGCTGAGGCATTTAACTTAAGCCAGGTTTACCTGTAAACGTTTTTTTTTTTTTTACAGTATATAAACAACAAATTTCATTGTTAATGTCTGTTACTTGCAACTTAAAAAGTCCTGAATAATGCAAAACTGAAAGAGAAATAAAAAGCAGACTAAAATGTGTATCATTTTTACTTCCAAAGGAAATGACCATCCCAGTCATCTTCAGAATAGTCAGACCACAGCTGCAGCGTTATCTTCTGTCTAGGTATTTAACAGAGGACTGTGGCACTCTAGGACACTGTTACAGGTTAAATTATGTCTCCCAGAATTCACTGGTTGCTCTGACCTCAGTGTTACTTTATTCAGAGATAGGGCCTTTAAGGAAGTAATCAGGGCTAAATAAGGTCTTAAGGCTGGGCCCCTAGTTCGATCAGACTGTGAGAGGAGGAGAATGAGGGATGCTCACGCTCAGAGAAAAGGCCCTGTGAGGACACAGTGAGAAGGCGGCTGTCCACAAGCCAAGGAGAGAGGCCTCCAGAGAAGGCAAACCTGCCAACACCTTCCTCTTGGGCTTCCAGAACTGTGAGAAAACACATTGATGCTGTTAAGCTGCCCAGTCTGTGGTATTTTGTTACGGCAGCCTGAGATAACTAAGATCGGCTTCTCTTTCAAAAGAAAGCAGAAGAAGGTGAGGGGACTCAAGAGCACATCTGAAGGGCAGTCCATTGAAGATCCTGGAATAAAAGGCTCTGGAGAGACAATCACAGTCCAGTCATGTTTCCAAGGTGTAGCATCCAGATAGAAAGCTACATGACATCGATTCAAGGAATCATTTGCAGGAAAGCCTTTCTAACAGAGCCTTCTGCTC
Source organism: Plecturocebus donacophilus (assembly GCA_004027715.1). Classification (NCBI taxonomy): domain Eukaryota; kingdom Metazoa; phylum Chordata; class Mammalia; order Primates; family Pitheciidae; genus Plecturocebus; species Plecturocebus donacophilus. The sequence continues at coordinate 36,183 of PVKP010009550.1, forward strand.
AGTGTTCAAGGCTTACCTTTTCCTCTTTGATTCCCCCAGGTAGAGTTAATCTTCCTCCTCTTATACTCTAAAAATATTCTTGCACCTACTTCTGTTTCTCTACTTCTCATGGCCTCTGTTACTGGATTTGTCAGTCCCCGCCTTCTAGCTGATGCATTGCTGGAAGGAGCATGTGACATTAATTCCAGGTTTGGCTGGTGTCCAGCATGTGTTTCAAGTCTTCAGCAGTGTTTGCTAATTGTACAAACAAAATATAGAATGTTAGAACCAAAAAAGTTCCTTAGGTATCCCCTCGTTCAGATATTTATGAGTTCCTCTTTTGGGCACAGTATTTACCTTTCACTTCCCCAAAGCAGACATGGCCAGTTCCCTTGAGATATGTCCAGTGAATAAGGGAAAGAGAAGAAATATTTCCCAAACAGCCACTATGTCCCAGGCAGTATATAGTTTTTTCTTTCATTCATCCAGAGCTAGACATTAGGGATACAAATGGGATAGCTTCTGTTTATTAAACTCTTGAGGGCTGAGAACTATATTAACTATGTCATTTAATTAACACCACATTCAGCAAGTTGGAAATTACAGAGGAGGAAACACACCTAGAAAGAGTCAGAACTTGTGATCACCAGGTTAGTTAGTAACAGAACTGAAACTACCTCTACGGATTCCCATTCTGCTGCTTTTTACTGAGGGGAAAGCGTAGACTAAGGAAAGCTAAAATCATCTTAGGTAGGATACCGTAGATGGAGAGCTGCAGGCAGCAGAAGGAAGTGTCTGGCAACCAGCTCTGTAGAATTAATAAAGCAGCATGTTAGTCATGTCTGTAGAATTAAGGGAAAAAGAAGGAAATTAAAATCTGAAGAAGTTGTGGCAAGTGGAGGGAATTGCTATACATGGACAAAGCAAATCCACAGCAAGTTTTAAACAAACTGATCTCATCATGCCCTTGTCTGGACAAACTTCCCAGCTCTGCTGGGCCATAAATATTCTGACTTGCCATATCAAAGAGCAGAAGCAGTGGACCCAGCTGGTGGACAAGATTGCCTAACACTACCTCCTCTCGGTTTTAAAGCCCATGTGGTCTGGACAGCCAGGGCTTTTAGTCCCAATTCAGTATACTGTGTTAACATGGGGAACAAGTCTGTGTCTCATTTGCATTTCACTTGTCCCTTTGTGCCTTTAAACTTTAAACTTTCTCATTTTTAATAAACTAGTTTTATTAATTGAAAAATTATTAACTGCTCATAATAAAAAACTCAGAATAATGCTAGAACTTCACTGATCTCTCTTAACTCTTGGCAGAGGCCACAGCTTGGGTGGGTAGCTGTCTGGGATGGTCTTAGGTGCAACTTAATACCCTGTGTGCCGTGCCCTGGGGTGTGTGTGTGTGTGTGTTGCTATAAAGAGAGAATATAGCTTTGATTACTCACAAAGATCAGAAACTAGGGATACAGTTGGCTTATTGGTTACTTTTCTGACTTTGAGTTCTCTTGAATATATCCTGCCTCCCCCAAAAGCAGATGAATTCCTCAAGAGTGGGGACTGTGTTTCCTTCTGCAGCCATGACCCCGTAGGGCCCAGGATGGCTTCTGCAGGTGAGATTTCAGAAAATAGAGTCATTCACCAAGACACCAAATAAGTATGAGAACTGAAAGGGGAAAGGACAGGTAAGAACATTTGAGATTTTCAAAGTTAAACCCTGGGGACAGAGACCCTGTGGGTGACAAATATTTTAAAAATAGGATTCCTTATGTGAATACTCCGTAATTTCAGCTTTTCTAACTTTCCACTAAGAGTTAGTATGAGGTTCAGTTATTTTCTGGTTAAAACAATCCTTGTTAGAGGCCTGTTTATTTATTTGAGATGGAATTTCGCTCTTGTTGCCCAGGCTGGAGTGCAATGGCACAATTTCTACTCACTGCAGCCTCTGCATCCTGGTTTCAAATGGTTCTTCTGTCAAAGCCTCCCGATAGCTAGGATTACAGGCATGTGCCACCATACCTGGCTAATTTTTGTATTTTTAGTAGAGACAGGTTTTGCATGTCAGTCAGGCTGGTCTCGAAGTCCTGACCTCAGGTGATGCACCTGCCTTGGCCTCCCAAAGTACTGGGATTACAGGCATGAGCCCCCATGCCCAGCTGTTAGAGGCCTTTTAATGCAAAACTTTAAATCAAATGAATAATTAGGACACATAATATGGGTAAAATAACTAAAGTTACTGAAGTGTTGAATAAACCACATTTAAGAAATTTCTAAACAACAGTGAGGTTCCCTCTACAGTAGGGGATGGTAAGTCGTTTCCTAGTCTGGAATTGGTCTGTATCTTAACCTGCTCTGTTCTCTCGAGCTTGTGTGTCTTGGTGGTATGGCTAACCCCATGAGCTGTTTTTTTTTTGTTTTTGTTTTAATAGAGACAGGGTCTTGCTCTGTCGCCCAGGCTGGAGTGTAGTGGCATGATCATGGCTCACTGCAGCCTCAACTTCCTGGACTCAAGTTATCCTCACCCCTCAGCATCCCGAGAGGCTGGGACCACAAGTGCATATCACCACACTGAACTAATTTTTTTAACTTTTTTGTAGAGACGGAGGCCAGGCTGTTGGCCAGGTTGATCTCAAACTCCTGGGCTCAAGGGATCCTCCTGCCTTGGCCTCTCAAAGTCCGGGGCCTACAGGCGTGAGCCACCGTGCCCAGCCTCCATGAGCTGTTGATCTTCGTGGCTTCTGTCCCTTTGTGTGTTTTTGCTTGTGGCACTTGGACAACCCCAGCAAATGGCTTAATGCACAGCAGTCTTGTTACCAGCAACTTGCTGCCCTTACTACAGATTTTTACCAGCTCCACTTCTTCCTCCTTTTTCTCTCTCCTCCATATTTTTTGCATTTTTAACATTACTGTATTTTTTCTCTTTTGAACTCTTCCTTCTTGTTCACAATCCACCGTCTAGCTCTTCCCCTCCCCCTGCATCTTCTCCTCCACTCAGATTAGCCTGCCATGTAGTCTACATTCAAGCTACATGCGCTCTGTATTTGGATTAGTCTTGTTTGTCATTGTTTCCCCATGTTTTTCCTTTAAGCATGGGGAAGAGAGAGAAGGTAGAGTGTGACTGTTTATCTGCCCCTCAGAAAACAGCCATCTGGGCAGGGCAAAACAGAGCCTGACTCCTAGACAGCAATGCCATTCACCCCGAGAAAGCAGGGCTTCCTTTCCTTTTGCTTTTCCATCTCCCCAGTCTGCACCAAAGAGTTTATGTATCGAATAGTGAGGCTTCTTCCCTGGGATGTGAAACCAGGAGAAGAAGTTGTGCCTCAGTGCGTCTCCATTTAACTCTTCATTACCTTTACTGCCTGCATTTTGGTCCATAAGTAGCTCTGAGAGCTTTCATAAGTCACTTAGTTGTTATATGCTGCAGTTTCATCCTCTTTGAAATAGAATAATAAATGTGGGCATGAAAGAGCAAATGAAATAGAGGATGTAATAACATAAAACATAACTCTATAAATTCACAGTGATGTTATACTAATATATTAATAATACAGAATATGCAGAAATGTATGCTTAGAAAGAGTGGTGGTGTGGTACAATATGATTATTAACAATAGAGGTTCCTCTCCCTCCATTCCTTTTAACTACAAACCTAGGAAAGCAGGCAGTTTTAAAAGGAGGAAGTTATGATTGGTAGCATGGAGAGGAAAAGATATTGTAGTTTTTTTCCCAGAACTCCGAGGTTTAAGATTATGGTCTCCTATTACAAGCCATGAGGTGAGAGGTGGGCTTGGATGCCCTCCTTTTAATACGGTAATTGTAATATCCCTGTTTACTTCACAGCATAGTTTACATAATTAAATGATACAATGTATTAGAAAGAACTTTGTGAGCTGTCTTGTAATACAAACATAAAAGAAGGCAGAATGTGGCAGAAGGAGGGATGGGGCAGTTTCCTGTGATCAAGACCTGGGTCTATGCTGCTTGCTAGGCAAATGGCCTGAAGCCATTTTCTGAGCTTCAGATTTCTCATAAAGTGGAAATGATTGTAATAAATGTGAAGACCCCAACACACAATAGGTGCTCAGTAAATGTGTTTTAGGAGATTGTTATTAGACTTACATCCTGGTGAAACTGAGAAGTGATATTAGTACAAAATACATCCCAGACTTCAAAGATATTTTCAGTTGGGTATTGCCAAATGGATTTCACCATCAACTTAGACCCCGTAAATAAATGTGTCAGTTTTAGTATGTTTTTTGAGGTATTTTTTGGTGAACTGTTTTTATTTGTGTGCCAGTGGTAATACCTGACTAGGAAACCCTATCTGAAAGCTTTACTTCTGATTTCCAGAAGAAAACATGTCTAAGGTGGGAATCAATTAATTGGAGAACAGAGAATATTGAATAGTTGTGCACTGATCTCTGAAGCCACACTGTCCAGTGAAAACAACTCAAGCCACAAATGGGGCCTGCATGTGGAATTTTAAATATTTAATAGCCATGTTAACAAAAGTAAAAAGAACAGATTACATTAATTTAAAAAGTATATGTGTTTAAACTACTGTGTCCAAAATAAAATTTCAACAGTGTTACTATGGTAATATGAAAATTATTAATGAACTATATTACATTTCTGTACTAAGTCTTTGAAATCTGGGATATATTTTACCATAACATCACTTCTCAATTTGGACCAGCCACATTTCAAATGCTCAGTAGTCACACGTGGCTTGAAGCTACCAAATTGGACGTCCAGAGTCCTGATGAACTGATACAGAAAGTAACTAAGAGAATCTCTGTTACGTTGTTGCATTTAGCAAATGGGTTTAAAAGTGCCAGGCCAAATAGAATTTCCAGACTTATGTGATATTCTTTGCTCCGTATTAGATTTGCATTGATACAGGAAGTTTCAAAATACTCTTTGAATTGCTCCTCATTTCTCTGTTATTGACAAAAGCACAGTGGAGATGCTGCCTCCTTAAACTTCCCCATCCCTGGTCCTGGGCCCAGCAACCTCTGGCCAGGGTAAACATGCCATGAGTGTGCTTTCAGTAGCACTCACTGCGCCCAGGGCCAGTTCGTGAACTTTTTCTGATAGGAAGATTTCTTTTGGAGGCCAGGAGTTACTTTGAGAAATTAATGGTAGTTATTAGCACATTCCCCTGAAAAAGTATAACATGCTTAAGCTACAACGTTTGTTGAGGCTAAAACCACTCCATTTAGGATGCTAATCTGCCATGTTGAATTCCAATTGACCCCTGTTCTAGGAATGCCCCTAAGATTTCTACTTTCATATACTCACCGTAAATAAAACCTGCCCTTAGGTCAAAACAGCGTTGGTGTTATTGTAAACACATACTTACCAAAAATCCTGTCCTTTGTCAAGTTCTCTGTGGTATATAAACCCTGAGTCTGGTGGGTAACGGTGTGGGGATCCACTATTTCAAGACCACCTGAAACATGGCTTCTGTTTGTGTGTCTTTATTACATTTTTCTTTCTGAAAAACTGGATATTTCAACTCTTTTTTTCAGCATTTCAGCTCCATCAACCTTTGTGGGTAGGTTTACATAGACCTGTTGACCATGAAACAACATTGCATAAAATGTCAGGGTTTTATAGATCACTAAAGTCTGTCTGAGCACCTCAGGTTAGGAACCCCTCTGTATTAGTCAGAGTTCTGCAGGGAGAACCAATGTGTATAGATATACAAGGGAGGACTTACAGAGGTACTGAGTCGTGATTATGGAGGTTGTAAAGTCCTGTGATAGGCCATCTGCACACTGGAGACCCAGGGAAGCAAGTATTACGGCTCAGTCCAAAGGCCTTTTAGCCCAGGTGGGGTGCTCATGCAAGTCCTGGAGCCCAAAGGCTGGAAAGCCTGGAGTTCTGAAGTCCCAGGGTCAAAAAAAAAGGAAAGTGTCCCAGCTCCAGAAGAGAGAGAGAATTCACCTTTCCTCTGCCTTTTTTTTTTTTTTCTTTTAGAGACAGGGTCTCACTCTGTTGCCTAGGCTGGAGTACAGTGGCACAATCATGGCTCACTGCAGCCTCATGTTCCTGAGCTCAAGCAGTCCTCCCACCTCAGCCTCATAAGTAACTGGGACTACAGATGAATCCCACCACACCCGGCTAATTTTTAATTTTTAATTTAATTTTATTTTATTTTTTTGAGACAGAGTCTTACTCTGTCGCCCAGGCTGGAATGCACTGTCCTGATCTCGGCTCACTGCAACCTCTTCCTTCCAGGTTCAAGCAATTCCCTGCCTCAGCCTCCTGAGTAGCTCAGATTACAGGCACATGCCACCATGCCTGGCTAATTTTTGTATTTTTAGTAGAGACAAGCTTTCACCATCTTGGCCAGGCTAGTCTTGAACTCCTGACCTCATAATCTACCTGCCTTGGCCACCCAAAGTGCTAGGATTACAGACGTAAGCCACCGCGCCCAGCCTTAAAATTTTTTTTTTAAAGATGGAGTCTTACTGTGTTGCCCAGGCTGGTCTAGAACTCCTGGCCTCAAGCGATCTTCCCACCTCAGCTTCCCAAAGTGCTCTGCCCTTTTGTTGTATCTGGGCTCCCAGTTGATTGAATGGTACCTGCCCACATTGAGGGTGGGTTTTCCCCACTCAGTCCACCAACTCACATGCCAGTCTGGAAACACCCTCAGAGACATACCCAGAAATAACACTTTACCTACTCTCTAGGTATTCCTTAATTTGGTCAAGTTGACATCTAAAATTAACTATTTTACCCTCTTTCTATAATGGTATATAATAGTATTATAGTGTGCACCCATTGTGAGGGAAAAGGGGATTGGGGGATTCACAATATGCATGAACATGCATAGCATAATTGTGAAAGAATACATAAGAAACTCATGACAGTAGTTGCCTTGGGAGGAAGCTAGGATGGGAAAGGAGATAGTCCCTATAGTTTTTTAATATTTTAACTTTCACAACACACAACATTTCTTAAATATAGAGATTTTGGCTTAAATATACATACAATAACAATAAGAACAGCAAACCTTTAATCCAGAATTACATATTAAAGCTGTCAAGAAGGCTTCAACCAAAGGCTATAGGAAAGCAGACATAATTTGAACACTTCCAGTCTGCTGGGCACTGGGAAAGACAGATGGGTAAGGATTGATACTTGTCCTCTGAAAGCTCACAGCATAAAGACAGACCTGGAAATAGACTATTATAATGACAGTGTGATCCAAGCAGTGCCACAGGCAGACCTGGGGTACGTGTGGGTTTATAATTCCCAGGCCCAGGCTTCTTGGAGAAGACCAATCCTAAACCATCTCCACACATCAGCTGGAGGTAACCTAAGCAAGGGTGGTCCTTGCAGCCTGAATGGACAGTGAAAGCATGGAGTGTTTTGGCGATGAGCTCCCCGGTATAGCTTGGATGTAAGGGTTGGAACAAGTTCACCTTGGAGGGGGGACCATAGGGTATCTTGATACCACTTTGCCACAGTGCAGTGAGCCATGATTGCACCACTGTACTCCAGCGTGGATGACAGAGCAAGATCCTGTCAAAAAAATAGAGAAAGAAAGAAAATAAATAAATACTGGAGCAAAAGCTAGGCATAGAGACAATAAAAGGAGGGAGTACCTAGTTATAGCCAGTGTGGTGTTGAACGCAGTCAGAGAGGTTGGTAAGCCTGATGATGTAGTTAAGGCAGCCACCTCTCTCCCCTCCCCAGTTGGGAGCCACTGCTTTATAGTATAATAAGAGTGATAATAAAAATGGTGCCCACTTTGTGGGATTGTTTGAGTACTAAATAAAAATGTGTGTGATATTTTCTAGAAGCTAGTGCATAACTCCTTCTCCCGCCTTAATCTGTTCCTGGCATCTCTTCCTTGTCATCTTTTAAGTGTCCATAATAATCCAAGGGCCCTCTGTGCTCTCATAGCCACTGCTCTTACCTCAATATTGCACCTGCCACACTTTATCAGACATCTGAGTGTCTTCTTGAGGGCCAGGACTGTATTATGTTTTATTTCCTATCCATGGTGTTTAGCATGGAGCATGTCAGGTAATAGGTGCCCAACACATGTTTGTTAGATGAAGAACTCTCTCATGTAAGTCACAGTGATTTTCAATTTGCAAAGCACTTCTCATATCCTCGGTCTCATTTGATCCCCACCAGTACTCAGTCAAATTGAAAGGACTGGGATTAATCTTCCATTTTGTCAGTGAACACATATTCAGAGAGGTCGAGCTAGGACTGTCAGCTGTGCTGACTTGTACTGTACCACACTGCTCGTTTGAGGAGCTATTGATAAACTATAGCATTATTGTTTTTTAGATCCCTGTCCTGCCCTGGGCAGATTAGTAAAACTAAATCAGCCAGTGGTGTTTGTTCTCCCTGGGTGTCTGTGTTTGTGGTTAATGGGCAGAATGAATTATGGAATGAGTCAATGAATTCTTGGAATGCTCTGAGGCCTGTGGGCACTGATGATTGTAAGTAGTCTTGACAACTTTTTCCTCCAGCCATGTTCTGCATCTCATGAAAGCCAGGTTTATTTCCAGCCTAATTAGAGTAGTAGGTCACCCAGAACAGCTCAGAGCAGAAATAAAATCTTCAGAAGAGACCTGTTTGATTGATTTGATTTTTACCCCATTTTGTCATTGAAAAAAAAGTGTTGAAGTTTTAAATTGTAGGATTCCTTTCTCTGTAAAGGCCTCTGAGATAGCCTGGAGTACTGCAAACCCAAATGATAAGAAAAACTTGAAGACAGTGCATTATACACACTGATTCAGCGTCCCTAACGAGGAAACCTGAGTACTCCCGTGTCATGTCGGCATTCAAAAAATTTTGAATTTCAGATTATTGGATTAAGGATACTCAGCTTCACACATACAAGGAGTACGTATGAGGCTTAGGTCACCGAAGAAGGCATTGGGTTATTCTTTTTTTTCTTTTGAGACGGAGTCTCACTCTGTCGCCAGACTAGAGTGCCATGACATGATCTCTGCTCACTGCAACTTCTGCCTCCCGGGTTCAAGCGATTCTCCTGCCTCAGCCTCCCAAGTAGCTGGGATTACAGGCATGCATTACCATGCCCAGCTAATTTTTGTATTTTTAGTAGAGATGGGGTTTCACCATGTTGACCAGGATGGTCTCCATCTCCTGACCTCGTGATCTGCCCGCCTTGACCTCCCAAAGTTCTGCAATTACATCAGGCGTGATCCACTGTGCCCGGCTGGGTTATTTATTCTTTAGTAAACACAGTGTGGATTAAGAATTTTGACAAATAGGCCAAGTGAGGTGGCTTGCACTTGTAATCCCAACACTTTGGGAGGCCCAAGTGGGCAGGTCACTTGAGCTCATGAGTTCAAGACTACCCTGGCCAACATGGTGAAACCCTGTCTCTACAAAAAATACAAAAATTTAGCTGCATGTGTTGGCACATGCCAGTAATCCCAGCTACCTGGAAGTCTGAGGTGTGAGGGTTGCTTGAGCCTGGGAAGCGGAGGTTGCAGTGAGCCAAGATGATTCCAGTGCACTCCAGCCTGGGCAACAGAGCTAGACCTTCCTCCCCACTCCCCACCCACCAAAAAAAAAAAAGAATTTTGACAATAGAAAGGAGGTCTGGACTAAACATCAGAAGGGTTGGTTTCTAAACTCAGTTATGGAGCAAGTATTTTGAGATCTTGGGCAGATCCCTTTTTTTTTTTTTTACATGAGCCTAGTTTCTTCATGAAGCCATTAAACCAAGGACAGAAACTGTCCTTGGGTTTAATTTGAAAAACAATCAGAGCCCTGACAAAACAGAGCTCAGAGTCAAAGCCAGTCATTTGATCCAGTCTCTTACTTAAAGCAGACGGGCACTATAGTTACCATTGGCTAGATGGCCAATGTCAAACCAAAATAGTTTTTCCTGTAGATTGCTCCTCTGAAAGCAGGAAGCATAGCCTATCTATCTCTGGACTTCCCCATACCCAAGCACAGTGCCTGGTTCATTGGTCATAATCATCTCCCTAGGGATCACATAGAAGGATTCTTTCTTTTACTGAGCTTCATTGCACAGGTCCAGAGCCAGAGCTCACACTCTCCTTTCATCGCTCTAGGACAGAGAGCCCTGTTTTCCTCACCCAGTGGTCAGATGTTATGATTTCTATTATGTTAGTTACCATCGAGGAATGCTTCCAGGTTGGCAGTGCCTTTCTTATACAGCGATATCAAAAACTGATCTAAAGACTTCATTTGTGTAGCCTGGGTTACACATTCCACAACCTATATCACAGCATAAACCAGGTACCAAACCACTGTTCATTATTCAGATTCTGAGTTAGCCTGGTGTTTTTGCAAGATAACTTACAGAGAGATTGGACACATGGGTAGAAAGTCCAGAAATAGATCCCGCCAAAAATCCCAAGTGATGTTGGACAAAGGTAGAAAGTTTATTCAGTGGAAAAAGTATAGCCTTTTCAGCAAGTGGTGCTGGAATAATTGGACACCGAAATGCAAAAAGAAGTGAATTTTGAGGTAATCCTCATGTATTATACAAAAGTTACTCCAAAATGGGTCATAAATCTGAATATAAAATCTAAAACTATAAAACTTGTGGAAGAAAACTTGAGACAGTCTTCATGACCTGGGATTCAGGGAATCGGTTCTTAGACATGACAGCAAAAGCACCGTCCATAAATGAAAAAGGATAAATTGAACTTCATCAAAAAGATAAATTTTGACTTCATCATAATTAAAAACTATTATTCTGTGAAGGATACTTTTATAAGAATGAAAAGACAAGAGACAGACTTGGAGAAAATATTTACAAATACAAAGGGCTTGTCTTCAGAATATACAAAGAACTCTCAAAACTTAACTGTAAGAAAGTAACCCAGTTTTTCAGTTGGGCATAAGACTTAGACACTTCACCGAAGAGGATATACAGATGGCAAATAAGCACAAGAGAAGATGCACAGCATCATTAATCATTAGAGAAATACAGATTAAAATTAGGATATCAAATGTACTTACTAGAGTGGCTAAGACAGAGAAAGTACTGACAGTGCCTTTGGGGTTGCAGAGCAGCAACTCTCCTGCATTGCCAGAAGGAATACAGAATGGCACAGCTACTTGGAAAAGCAGTTTCCCAGTTCCTTATAAAGTGTTACATACAATTAACGTATAACCCAGCAATTCTACATATTTGCCCTATGGAAATGAAAACTTACATTCATGACCATTGCCAAAAACTGTGAACAACCCAAATGTCCTTTGATTAAATGGATAAACAACTTGTAATACATCCATACAACAGAACACTACTCTGCAAAAAAAAAAAAGGAGATAATTATTAATAAACACAGTAGCTCAGATGAATCTCAAAGGCATTACACTGAGTAAAGGAGGCCTAAGAAGTCATAAAAGGTTACATGTTATATGATTCTATTAGCATGACATTTTCCTAAAGACAAAACTATTAAGGAACAGATCAGTGGCTGCTGGGAATAAGTAGTCGGGTCGGGTATGACTACAAAGGGAGAGCTTTGGGGAAGCTTGGGGTGGGTGATGGCACTCTTCTGCCTTCCAATTGTGGTGGTGATTACACCACCAATCTATACAGGTGTTACATTCATGGAAATGAAATAAAAGCAAAACCAAACCAAGCAAAAAAGTCTGAGAAACAAAAACTCCAGTAATTTAAGTGGTGAAGTGGTTTTGCATTATTATGTTCCTTTGGATATATTTGATTTGTAATTAACCAAATCTAGCTAATGTTTCCTATATTTCTTTAAATGTTCTTTACAACCATTGGAAATCATTGAAAGAAAGCAGAAGATTTGGAAACATATATCTTGGGAAATAAACAGTTCTCAGATCAAGTTCATAGGCTTGCCTCAAAGCATGTTAGCATAGTTCAAGTTCACAGGAATGGCCTGGAAATCTGAAGAGCACAAGTACTGCAACTGCTAGGGAAGAAGTACCCTTGATTCATTTTATTATCCTTTTACTCTCTAGACAGCTGAAATAATTTGAGAATTATCACCCTGGAGACCGTCCTTTCTACTGAGTATTGCTTCTGATGTGAGTCAGAATGATGGGATGGTTTTCTTCAACAGTCAAAATTCTGTTACTTCATAACCCAGTTGGAAGCATTTATATTTTCCGTCTGCATTTGGGACATTTTAAAAACAATAGCTTTATTGAGATATAATTTACATACCATAAAATTCACCCTTTGAAAGTACACAATTCAGTTGTTTTTAGTATATTCACAGTTTTGCAACCATCACCACAATTAATTTTAGAACATTTTTATCACCCCAAAAGGAAATTCTACCCATTAATAGTCTCCAGTCTTCCCTGCCTCTCCTCACCAGCCCTAGGCAACTCCAGTCTACTTTTTTCTCTGTGGATTTGCCCCTTCTGGACATATCGTGTACATGGAATCAGACAATTCGTGACTTTTGTGTCTGATTTCTTTCACTTAGCCTAATGTTTTCAAGGTTCATGTTATAGCATGTTTGCATCACTTTTTTATTTATTTTTTTTTTTTTTAAAGATGGGGTTTCACCATATTGGTCAGGCTGGTCTTGAACTCCCAACCTTAGGTGATCCGCCCGCCTTGGCCTCCAAAGTGCTTGGATTACAGGCGTGAGCCACGGCACCCGGCCTGCATCACTTTTTGAGACATTAAGTTGCACATGTTTCCCTCCCTTTACAAAGCAGGATTTATGTTAGTTGATCCTCACTCAAGAGGACACAAGTATGAAGGAAGCAACAGTAGACTGCCATAAATGAGAATTATAAATCCCCCCACTCATACCTCATAAAAACATTTTTTTCCAGTGTTAACAGTGGTTATCTTTGGGGAAGAGATGATTGGGGAAAAGAGAGGAGCTTTAATTTACCTTCTATATCTTCCTGTACTTTTGAGTTTTCTATCTTTAAATATGTATAACTTTTAAAGAAATGTCAACAGGAGGTATCTCAGTGGGAAGTTAACGTTTCCTTGCTTTTAAAAAGTTTATTTTAAAAAATATCTAATAATTGATATTTTTAAAATATTTGCTGCAATTGTTTCTCTCCATAATGTTATATTATTTGCGTATGTGCCATGATTTTTTTTTTTTTTTTTGAGACTGAGTTTTGCTCTTGTTGTCCAGGCTGAAGTGAAGTGTTATGATTATAGCTCACTGCAGCCTCGACCTCCCAGACTCAAGCAGTCCTCTCACTTCAGCCTCCCAAGTAGCTAGGACTACTCTCAGGCATCACCACACCCAGCTAATTTAAAAAAAAATTTTTTTAAGAGATTGTGGGGTCTCACTATGTTGCCCAGGCTGGTCTCGAACTCCTGGCCTCAAGTGATCCGCTCACCTCAGCTTCCCAAAGTGCTGAGATGACAAGCATGAGCCACCACACCCAGCCTTATTATTTTTCCTAGCATACGGTAGTTTCCCCTGCCTAATCCACAGTTTTGCTTTTCACTGTTTCATGTTACCTGAGGTCAACCTTGGTTCAGAAAAATTCAGTGGAGATTTCCAGAAATAAACAATTTGTAAATTTTAAATTGTAGGCCATTCTGAGTAGCATGATTAAATCTTACAGTGCCCTGCTCTGCCCTGACTGGACATGAATAATCTCTTTGTCCAGCCTATCCACGCTGTCCACACTACCTGCTTGTCAGTCACTTAGTGGCTGTCTCAGTCATTAGATCTACTGTTGCTTATGGTGTCTACATACGGTTTAGTACTGTCACGGTTTCAGGCATCCATTGGGGGTCTTGCAACATATTCCCCCATGGATGAAGGTGACTACTGTATAATATTCTTCTGGTTTCTTAATCTCTTTTTCTTCTTAAATTCTATGTCTGATATTAAAATTGCTAACTTGATTTTCTTTTTACTTGCAACAGCTTTATAATTTTTCCATTTCTTTATTTTCAGTCTTGAGCATTCGTTTTAGCTACTTTGCGCAGACTGTGTAACTCTGGTTCTTGTTTTTTATTCCATCTAACAGTTCCCATCTCTTGACCAGTAATTGTAACCTGTTTATACTATGGTCATTACTATTACATTAGCACAGCAGTCTTCAAATTAGGGCATGTTTATTCCCGGCGGTACATAAAGACTTCCTGGGGATAAATTGGTGAGGAAGCCAATTCCCTGATTTCTCACGTCTGTGTATATTCCAGGCCAATGTTGATCTGTTAGGAAATGTGCCTGTGTGCTGCTTCTCCTTTCTCATATCAGCTTTCATGGTTTCTCCTCTCACTGTGCAGAAGAAAGGCATACCACCAACCCCTTCCAAATTTTACAGTGATTCCTTACCTTACCTCAGGACATAATACCTCAGTGGACCAAACAGGAATGATTTCAGAACTCATTGGCCCTAAAGGAGAGTCTCCTAAGAGCAAAGCAAAGGTCTCTGTAAAACATAACAGAAAGGCGGGTCTTTTTTCTTCCAGGCTACCAACATCCCCATGCCTTACCTATCTGGTAGTTGGTTTGAAAAATAAGAATCCCACGGGCCGGGCGCAGTGGCTTACACCTGTAATCCCCGCACTTTGGGAGGCTGAGGTGGGCGGATCACAAGGTCAAGAGATCGAGACCATCCTGGCCATCATGGTGAAACCCCATCTCTATTAAAAGTACAAAAAATTAGCCGGGCGTGGCAGTGCGTGCCTGTAGTCCCAGCTACTCGGGAGGCTGAGGCAGGAGAATTGCTTGAAACCGGAAAACAAGTCGCAGTGAGCCGGGATCGCGCCACTGCACTCTAGCCTGGCGATAGAGTGAGACTCTGTCTCAAAAAAAAAGAAAAGAAAGAAAAATAAGAATCCCAAAGTGCTACGCTTTCACTGTGATGTGTATAGCATGTCTGAGTTGAAAGTAAGGTCAAACTTTTTCTGACAGAAAGTAAATCTGATTCGCCTGAATGGTTGACAGAGCAGGCAGGCTTTGCTAATTAAGTTTTATGTCAGACTTTTTTTGTAAATTATGAAAAAGCTTACACTTAGATATTACATTGCATTTATAAATTTAATATATTTAGTGCATGCATGCCATATGTAATGTTTCTAAATATTACATCTTTTTGCAACCATTTAAATTTACCTTGAAAAAATTGTAGATGTCACCTTAAAAATATGCAGGAGAGGCCAGGCATGGTGGCTCACACCTGTAATCCCAGCACTTTGGGAAGCCAAGGCAGCAGGATTGCTTTAGACCATGAGTTCAAGACCAGCCTGGGCAACATGGTAAAACCCTGTCTCTACCAAAAAATACAAAAATTAGCCAGGTGTGGTGGTGTGCACTTGTAGCCCCAGCTACTTAGGAGGCTGAGGTGGGAGAATCACTTGAACCCAGGAGGCGGAGGTTCCAGTGAGCAGATACTGAACCACTGCATTCCAGCCTGGGCAACAAAGGGAGACTCTGTCTCAAAAAAAAAAAAAGAAAGAAATGCAGGATACGTAGGTTTTCTAAGTACTTTTAGAAGGTATGTGTATTAGTCTTCTTGGGCTGATGTAACAAAATACCGTAGACTAAGTGGTTTAAACAAGACATCTGTTTTCTCACCGTTCTGGAGGCTGAGAAATCCCAAGATCAAGATGCTGATTGAGTCAGTTTCTGGCGAGGGCACTCTTCTGGGCTTTCGGGTGGTCACCTTCTTGCAACGCAGTCACCTGGCAGAGAGAAAGAGTGCGGAAGTGCACCCAAGAACGTGCACTTATTCTGGCATCTCTTCATATAAAAGCACTAATCCTGTCAATCCAGGGCCCTACCCTTAGGACCTCATTTAACTTTAATTGCCTTTCTATAGGCTCTGTCTCCAGTTACAGTCACGTTGAGGGTTAGGGCTTCAACATATGAATTTTGGGGGACACAGTCCATAGCAGTACACAAGCAAACAAAAAAGAAAAGAAAAAACGAAGGCCAACATAATAGCTTTTATTTCTGCTGTCTTATTCTATGTCGTCTATTTTTCATGATTTTTCTCATTTCACCTTCAAATGTATATATTACATTTATTCACCTGAGTGGAAAACTGTAGGTTCTATTTTTAGTCTCCTCATGGCTACTCCTCCCTTAGTGTGACCCATGCTTATGCATATTTTTCTTTATCGTTTTAAAGATGATAAATGTCTGCAGCTTCCTTCAGTCCGTAATGTACTCTTACTGCCTTCTGTTCATCATAGAGTAACACCCCATACATATACAAAAGTTGTTGTATCTGGAATTTTTGAGCAAGGTTATGGATATTTTACTTAAAAATAGTCATTGATTATCGTTGCTTATTCAAACAGTTAAACCTTAGGCAATAAGAAACTTTATTATATTTGTGTTTTAGTGTGAATGTAATAAATACCACTGAATTGTATGCTGTAAAATTGTGGCTGTATAACCACCACCTTTATCTAGTTTTTAAACATTTTTATCACCCAGGTTCAAGTGATTCTTCCATCTCTGCCTTCTGAGTAGCTGGGATTATGGGCACACACTACTGCACCCAGCTAATTTTTGTATTTTTTAAATAAAGACAGGGTTTCACCCATGTTGCCCAGGCTGGTCTCAAACTCCTGAGCTCAAGCAATCCTCCTGCCTCAGTCTCCCAAACTGCTGAGATTACAGGCATGAGCCACCGTGCCCAGCCCCCCTTGCATATTTCCTTTTATCACAGAAGGAAGCTCCATATTAATCAGTTTCTTCCCTCACTCTGTATCAATCATAGTTTTTATATTTTATGATGTTTTGACATCTTTGTGGAGCCTTGTTGGCTGGGGAAGAGACTGCTCCTCCCAGGGTTAGCTAATTCCTAGAGACAGTAAGAAGCTTTTGTTGGTGAGTCTGTCTTTCATATACAAATCAACCAGTCCTGAGTCCATATCTCAGCCACTTCCTTTATCGATGCTCACACACCGAGCCAATATTCTCCCTGCTCTAAATCAACCCAGAGCCAGGTCCCAGACAACTAGGGACACCTCCTAGGCCCCAAAGCCTGCTAGAATTATTCAGTTACAGCCTGTTCTAAGCCATTTATCCTGCCTGCCTTGCCTTCCCTGTGGAAGCCCCAGTAAGAGCTGTGGCCTGTGCCTTCCCCTTGCTCCTTTCTATCTCCTCGTTGACTCTGGTGCTTCCCCCGTGGCCCTGCATATTGTGCTTTGCCTCTCATTTTGTGGAGAACTGTGAATGACATTAAACTTTTCTTTCAATGGCGCTAACCTCTTTGTCTGTGACAACCACTAATCTGTGTCCTGGCCAGGAGTGGTGACTCATGTCTGTAATCCCAGCACTTTGGGAGGCCAAGCCAGACAGACTACCTGAGGTCGGGATTTTGAGACCACCCTGACCAACATGTTGAAACCCCATCTCCACTAAAAATACAGATTAGCTGGGCATGGTGGCGCATGCCTGTAATCTCAGCTACCTGGGAGGCTGAGGCAGGAGAATTGCTTAAACCCAGGAGGCAGAGGATGCAGTGAGCCGAGATCGTGCCATTGCACTACTCTCCTCTCACTTTAAATCTGTCTATTCTGAGTATCATATAAATGTATTCATATAATATGTGGCCTTTCATGTCTCAATTTTTTCACTGGCATAATGTTTTTCAAGGTCTGTCTGTTGTAGCATGTGTCAGGACTTCATTCCCTCTTCATGGCTTAATAGTAGTCAATTGTGTGCTCCTACTTTCCATACCCTGTTATTTATTCCTAGGTAAATTTTTTTTTATAAAATATATACAGTAAAATATTTCCAAAGAAAGTCTATACCTGTAAAACTTTCCAAAATCTTGTATGCCTAAAAATATATTTATTTCCTCCTTACATGTGTATTATAGTTTAGATTGGTATGGAATGACATGTAAGGTTCAAAAATTTGTTTTCATCAGCATTCTGAAGATAACATCCCATTTTTTACCCTAGCTGAGGTGTAGAAGTCTGGTCTGATTTGTGTTCTTTTGTAGGTGACTTGGTTTTATGAGGAAAGCTTTAAGAATTTTTTCTGTCTCTGCTGTTCTTAGATATCATAATCGGTGGTGTGTGTGTGCACTTACATTGTTTTCTTATCGGTTTTACTTGGCACCCTGTTGGCCCTTTCAGTCTGACCTCCTACATCTTTCTTGAATTCTGCAAAATTCTGTTATTTCATCTCTTTTTTTTTGCATCTGAGATGCCTTTTACACAGAAATCAATACTTCTGTCCTCCCTATCTCTTTTTCCCTACTTGATGTTTTTGGGTCAATTCTTTGACCTGATTCTCAGTTTCTCATCTTTGTCTCTTCTTCTGCTGAGCATATTTGTTGAGTTTTCTATTTCAGCAATTATATTTTTATACTAAAAAATTTCTTGGTTGTTCTTCCTTACGGCCTATTCTCACTTTATGTTTTAAGTATCTTTCCTTGTGTCTCTAAAGACATTTATTGTACTTACCGGATTTTTTTAAAATTCTATTTCTCATGGTAGAGGTTGCTTCATTTATCTGTCTTTTAAGTTTTTCTTTTATGGTACTTGCATTTCTCAGAGATGTTTTAATTTTCTCTTGAGAGTTAATAATGATCTTCTTAAAATATTCGGTTGCTTTGACTAGTATATGTGGTCTACTTCTGCTACAGATGAGTTTAGCCAGGAGTGTGGTTGGAAAGGAGGACCTCAGGGCAGGGCGGCCTGGTATTACAGGCTAGACACAACAAACTCTAGGCTTGAAAAAACAAGGCCCTATCTGTCCCTTCTTCATACCACTAGTAATTTGTGCACTTCTTGAGTCCCAGTCCTTTCAAGCAAAATAGCTTAACAAAGATTCTGAACACATACCATGTACCAAGAATTGTGCTGCCCACAATTGATTAAAAAGATGAATAAAAAATGATAGTCCCTTGCTAAAAGGTAATGCTCTGTGACAAATTAATTGATAACATTTCAAAATACAGACATAGCACAGCAGCAGGAATAATTTTCTCTATGGGGGGATCAGTAAATACTTCATTAAAGCAGATATAGGTAAATTGTGTCTTGAAGGACAAACCTAAGTTTGCCTGTAGATGGAGTAAGAGGTTTCGGGAGGTGAGGACAATTGTGTGTACAAAGACACAGGAGCCTGAACCATCAGGGCATGTGCAAGAAACTACATTTCCCACTCCCAGGAGTCTGGTGGTGGGATTTTACCTTTCCCCTTTACTTTCTTCTCCCTTTGTATAATGAAATATGTATATGGAGAAAGATGGCATGTAGCATAGGGTCCTCACGAACACCAAGTCCACCTAAGTCTAAGGTCACAGATATCAGTGAAGAGTCATATTACATTCCCCCTAAGAGATTGCTCAGCTGACATCTGGGTTTCTTTATTTGGCCATTTACACTTTCTTTCCAGAGGCTATAACTCTGGAAATAAAACATTTTCTGAGGACAAGTCTCAGACTACAAAAAGATGATTTGGAGTTTGGTTTTTTTACCTGAGTTTGTTGTTCTTCATGTCTTCCCTCTGGTATGAGAAACATTTGGACTTCACAGAGTAGGCAGGCTTAGGCAGGCCCTATCAGCAAGAGCTGGAACTGAACTATGTGAGTGAACTGGAAAGGAAGAGGCACTCTTAGCATCTTGTGGCTGGCTGAGCTATTTTAGTGTAAACTTTTTAAAGAAGTGTCTCTCAGGCAAAGTGGCTGAGAATACAGAATCTCTGGCAGATCCAATTTCCATTATGGTTTTTGGAGCCATAGTTGAGGTTCTAGGACTCAGTGATAGCACATGTAAAATACTATATTTAAGAAGCCTAGTCCAGCGTTGTTAATAGGATTTTATAATGTGGGTTAGAGACGGTAACTAATTTTGTGTAGCCATTTCTCTATCTTCTTTTTCTCTACTTCCGGGACACAAGGGCTTTGTACTCAAAACACCCTGCCTTCTTAACACAAATTTTCATGAAATGTCATTATTATACAAACATAATTCATTTCTGGCTAGTCAAAGACCCTTTCATTCCTAAAGATCCCAGTGAGAAAGAAAGGAGAGAAGTGATATTAGTCTGTTTACAGAAAAAAAACTAAAATCCACAGAAGGAAGTTGACTTTCCTAAATCACCACAGCAAGTTTTTCAACTAGATCTCCTAAGTAGAGTGTCTTCTAGTATAGTTCTGTGATTTACTTTCAGCCCACTCTGCTTTCTGTTGGAGTCGGGACACATGGAAGGCACATCTTTTTTTTTTTTTTTTTTTTTTTGAGACAGAGTCTTGCTCTGTCACCCAGGCTGGAGTGCAGTGGCATGGTCTCAGTTCACTGCAACCTCTGTCTCCCAAGTTCAAGCAATTCTCCTGCCTTAGCCTCTTGAATAGCTGGGATTACAAGCCCCTGCCACCATGCCTGGCTAATTTTTTGTATTTTTAGTAGAGAAAGGGTTTCACCATGTTGGCCAGGCTGTCTTGAACTCCTGACCTCATGATGCACCCGCCTCAGCCTCCCAAAGCGCTGGAATTACAGGCGTGAGCCACCATGCCCAACAGAAAGCACATCTTTTAATTCAAGTCAACACAGTTGTTCTTTATTGAGTATTTACTATTTTCAAAATCCAAAGTCAGATGCCTTAGGATTTAATATCAATATCCTGTGTGAGTATTGATGCCCTTCTTCCTCATTCATTCATTCATGTATTCATCCATGCATACTTATTCATACAATCACCACTTACACTGCACCTACTACCTAATCAGTGTACCAGGTGCTGAGCTTAATTCATGGTATCATGTTAAAAGATACTACCTTAAACAGGATACGTTTCTTAACTTGCTCACTAAATTGCTTCACAAGTGTCAACAGTTCCTATTCTATCTTTCCAACATTTTTTATTGCCCTGACATAATCAGCTTAGGAATTGGTACCATACCTGAGTACATGGTTATTTATAAGACCATTTTTTTTAATCACACCCGGAGAAGCCAGGGTCAAAGTAGAGACATGAGTGCCCAGGAACATACAGTATGTCAGTAACAAAGCAAGATCTAAAATCCTTATCTCATAGCACCCTGCTCAGAAATCTTGCCATATTTTTTGCTTCTTTTCATAATTCTTCTCAAATGCTTTATTAAAACTAGACAATGGGGTTAAAATAATACCCCCAAAAGGTTCATTCTTACCTGTTACCTACCTAGTGAAACCGATAAAAGACAGTAGTAACCTGTAAAGGACAGTGGAAATGAGGGGTGAAACTGAAAGGCCCTTCTCACAGAGAAGATACTTACTCTTAGGCTAGCACCTTCAGGAAAAGAAAAAGAATACCATTTGGTACTTTAATAATTAGAATTAACTTCTACTTCTGGCCGTGGCAGAATGATGATAATGACTTGCTCTCGACAAAAACAACTATGAAACTCTGTAAAATATGTTACTGAATGGCACGTCTTGAGTGAAAAAAAAAAAAAGAAACTCTGTAAAATATGTGAAGCAACTAAATATACAAAGGGTACTGAGACTCATACAACATATTAAATCCCTGCCATTTTCAGACATTGGACAGATAGGATAGGACTTTGATTCTTGAGAGAAGAAACACCATGAGAAGCCACCCCTGGTTTCTGCCTGCAGTCACTGTCTAGTCTTGGGATGGAGTGGTGGAACCCAAATGGAAAGATGATCTTAGTCAGCTCAGGAGGCAGACATCAGAATTCTAGGCCACTGAAGTAGTTGGACTTTGCAGAGCAAGAACTAGAGAAATGGAAGCCCTGTGGAGGGTCAAAGACAGCAGAGTTCTATGTAAGGATTCCATTTGGATTGTTGGCTAAGGGCTGGCTGTGCATGTGCAATGAGACTCTCCATGAGGCCTGGCAGAGATGTGCTATAGAGCCGAGAGCTGAGTGATGATGCCAGAGGTCATTCAGTGCTGGGAGATGTTGGAGATCTAGCTTAACCTGAATGAAGAAACAAACCTCCCTCAACATCTCAAACATTCAGTTGAGATCCCAGAACTGTCACACCTTAGGATTAGGACTATGCTCTTGAGTCAGAGGGGCACACCCTAGGGCTAAATTCAAAATGAAAATAGAACTGAAGAAAGACTTGAACCAAGCTTAGGAGCACCAAAAGGATCTGCCAGTAATTTCCCTGACTGCCAGAACAGACTTCACATTTTTAAAGAAAGATAGCATAATCCAGACTTTCTGGAATGTGTCATACAGTATCTAACATACAATCATAAATTAGTAGACATATAGAGTCAGAAAATACGATGAATACTTAAGGGGAAAAAAGCAGTCAGTAGACCCTGAAATGCTCCTGAAGTTGGAACGAGCAGGCAAATTCTTCAAATTTGCCATAATAAATATGTTCACAGGCTTTAAGTAAAAAGTGGATAAAGTGAACAAACAGGAAATCCCAATAGAGAAATGGAAATTATAAAAAAAACTTACCCAGGGAAAATTCTACTACTGGAAATGAAATGAAAAATTTATTGGATGAGATTAAAAGTGGATCAGAGATGCAGAAGAAAAGTTAGTTAACTTGGAGACAGATCAACAGATATCTAATCTGAAAAATGGAAAAAAAATTTAAAAAGAACTACCAGTTCCTTGTGATAATATCAAGAGGTCTACCTACATGTATTTGGAGTGCCAGAGGAAGAGGAGAAAGATAGTGAGACAGAAGAAAAATAATTGAGGAAATAATGACCAAAGTTTCCCAAATTTAGTGAAAAAACCTTAAATTATGTATCTGGGAACTCAGTGAACGCCTAGCAAGATGAATGCAAAAAGAACCACACCTAAACCCATCAAAGTCACACTGCTGAAAACCAAAGAAAAAGAAAATATTAAAATGACCAGAGGAAAAGGGATACATTGCATACATTACATGTGAATGATGGCTGACTTCTCAGAAACCATAGAGGCCAGAAGACAGTGAAACAATACCTTTAAAGTGCTGAAAGACCAAAAAAAAAAAAAACCCTCAGTATTTTCGATTCACAAAAAGTGCTTTGAAGCTTGAAGACAGAGATGTTTTTCAGATAAAAGAAAACTAAGACAGTTTATTGCCAAATTACCTGTTGTACAAGAAATGCTAAAGGAAGCCGGGCGCAGTAGGTTGTACTTGTAATCCCAGCACTTTGGGAGGCTGAGGTGGGTGGATCCCTTGAGTCCAGGAGTTTGAGACCAGCCAGAGCAACAGAGCAAAACCCCTTCTCTACAAAAAATACAAAAATTAGCTGGCACGTGCTTTTAGTCCCAGCTACTGGGAAGGCTGAGGCAAGAGGATCATTTGAGCCTGGGAAGCAAAGGTTGCAGTGAGCTGAGATCACACCATTGCACTCCAGCCTGGGTGACAGAGCAAGACCTTGTCTCAAAAAATATAGAATAAAAAAAGAAATGCTAAAGGAAGTTCCTTAGGCAAAAAAAAAAAAAAAAAAAAAAAAAAAAAAAAAAAAAAAAAAAAAAAAAAAAAAAAAAAAAAAAAAAAAAAAAAAAAAAAAAAAAAAAAAAAAAAAAACAATAAATTCAAGTGTTCGGGGATGGATAAAGATTACCAGAAAAGAGAAATATATGAGTAAATATAAAAGACTTTTATTTCTTTAATACATACACACAGACGACTGTTGAACAATTTGGGGGTTGAGTGCTGGCCCCTCTCACAGTTGAAAATCTACATAAAACTTTTGCATCCCCAAAATGTAATTATTAAGAGCCTATTGTTGACAGGAGGCCTTACCAATAACATAAGCAGTTGATTAATACATACTTTGTATATTATATGTATTATGCATTGTATTATTATAAAGTAAGCTAGAGAAAAGAAAATGTTACTAAGAAAATTATAAGTGAGTATATATTTTCATTAATTTCACTAGTCATTAATTGGAAATGGGTTGTCTTAAAGTTCTTCATCCTGTCATCTTCACATTGAGTAGGCGGAGGAGGAAGAAGAAAAGCCGTTGGCCTTGCTGTCTCAGGGGTGGCAGAGGCAGAAGAAATTGCATGTGCAAGTGGACCTGGGTCAGATGTAGTGGTGGCTCATGCCTGTAGTCCCAGCACTTTGGGAGGCTGAGGTGGGAGGATCACTTGAGCCCAGGAGGTTGAGGCTGCAGTGAGCTGTTATTGCACCACTGTACTCTGGCCTGTGCAACAGAGTGAGAACACATCTCCAAAAAAGAAAGAAGTAGTATAAAGGACCTGTGAAGGTCAAACATGTGCTGTTCAAGGGTCAGCTGCATATATATATGACTGTCTAAAATATATGTATGTAACATTGTATTTTGAATGTGTAACACATATGACAGCTATACCATAAAGGTTGGGAATGGAGAATGAAATGTTGTAATTCTGAAGTTCTTAACATACTACTGAAGTGGTACAATATTAATTCTAAATGTACTTTAAAAGTTAAGAATGTATATTGTAATTTCTTGAAAGACCTCTAAAAAAAATAAAGGAGTATAGCTAAAAAGTCAATAGAGAAATTTAAATGGAATTCTGAAAAGTATTCCGTTTACCCACAAGAATACAGGAAATGAAGAACCGGGGAACCAAAAATTGATGAGACAAACAGAATAGCAAAGTAGTAGACCTATATCCAGCTATATCAATAAACTAAATGTAAATAGACTAAATACTCTAATTAAAAGACAGAAATTGTCAGACTGGGTGAAAATGCAAGACTCAGTCACGTACTATCTACAGGACGTACTTTAAATACAAAGATACAAATGAAAGGATGTGTAATAGGCAGAATAATGCCATTACCCCGCCCTAATCCCTAGAACCTGTAACTATGTTACATGGGATGGGTAGGGTGGCTCACGCCTGTAATCCTGTCACTTTGGGGGCCAAAGCAGGAAGATCACTTGAGGCTAGGAGTTTGAGACCAGCCTCAGAAACATAGCAAGACCCCATCTCTATTTAACAATGTTTTTAAATTAGCCAGGCATGGTGGTGTGTGCCTATAGTCCCAGCTACTCAGAAAGCTGAGGTAGGAGGATCACTTGAGCCAGGAGTTTAATGCTGCAGTGAACTGTGATCACACCACTGCACTCCAACCTGGGTGACAGATGAAGACCTTGTCTCTGAAAAAGTAAATAAAGTGTTGCCTTACCTGGCAAAAGGGACTTTGCAAATCTGATTAAAATTGTAGACCTTGAGATGGGGCGGTTATCTTGGATTATCCATTGGGTCTGGTCTAATCACACAAGTCCTTAAAAGCAGAGGACCTTTCCACACCATGGTCAGAAAGAGATGTCACTATGGAGGAAGGGTCGGAGCGATGCTTCATGCTTTGAAAGTGGACAGAGGGGCTATGAGAAAGCAATGTAGCCAATGTCCAGAAGCTGAAAAAGGTGAGCAGGAGAGACCCATGTGGAACTTCCGATGGTGATGTCTGACTTCTGACCTACTATCACCTTACAGAACTCTAAGATAATAAATGTGTGTTGTTATAGACCACCCAGTTTGTGGTGATTTGTAACAGCAGCCGCAGAAAACCAGTACGGCATAGAAAAATGTACCTGACAAGAGCTTCAAAAACCATGAAATAAAGAGTGACAGAATTAAAGAGGGAAATCCAGTCACAGCTGGAGATTGCAGGACCTTTCCCTCAGCAGTTGATAGAATAATTAGACAAAAACAAACAACAGCAACAATAAGTAGCAAGGACATAGATGTTCCGAACAATACTGTAACCACCATGACCTAATTGACATTTTTAGAACACTGCACCTGGCCAGCTTCAGAATACACATTCTTCATTCTTCCCTTGTGCATATGCTGCATCCACCAAGGTAGACTGCATGCTGGGCCATAGCGCACATTTTGGATAAATGTGAAAGGACTGAAATGATACCAGGAAAAACAAAGGAAGAAATCACACCAAATATGTTCTCTGGCCCCACTAGAATTAAATCGGAAATAAGTAGCAACAGATACATGAAAACACCAAATATTCCAGAATTTAACAAAGCACTTAATAACCCATGGATAAAAGAAGAAATCATTAGAGAAAATGAAAAATATTTTGAACTCCCCAAAAAAGAAAACTGCAATATATCCAAATTGTGGTTTGCAACTAAAACGGTGCTTAAAGGGAACTGTATATCATTAAAATCCTTTTAAAATGCATTTTGAGCATTCAAAGTGCATTCATCTCTCCAATTAGAACTGATATTTCTTTTGTGCTGTACTCTGTGCACAATAACATTTTAGTGGATCTATTAAATATTTGCTAACATTATCAACCTCTTCCTTTCTAAACCATAAAAGTCCTTTAAGGACAAGTATGGTGGTTCTTCTCAGTTTTTTGTCTGTGATTTCTAACACAGTGCATGCTTCTTAGTGAGTTCTCTAGATTTTGAAAGATTGGACTGGATCTTATCTTCAGGAGAACCCTATGGAGATAGGCAAAATGAGTATAACTAACCCCATGTTACAATTGAGGCCACCCACTTAATGAGCAAGTGACAAAGCCAAGTTTCCAGTATTCCTCAAATGTTTTCTCAGGCTCTAAGTTGCTGACGAAAATGCCATTATTAGAAAGAGGTGTCTCCTGGGTAGAAGTACAGATTTTGTTCCAGAATCAAATATTAAGACTCAATCAGCAGCCAGTTGTGGTGGTTCACGCCTGTAATCCCAGCACTTTGGGAGGCCGAGATGGGCGGATCACCTGAGGTCAGGAGTTCCAGACCAGCCTGACCAACATGTAGAAACCGTGTCTCTACTAAAATTACAAAATTAGCCAGACACAGTGGCGCATGCCTGTAGTCCCAGCTACTCGAGAGGCTGAGGTAGGAGAATTGCTTGAACCTGGGAGGAGAATGTTACAGCAAGCAAAGATTGCGCCATTGACCTCCGTCCTGGGCGACAAAAGCGAGAAACTCCGTCTCAAGAAAAAACAAAAAACAAAAAAAAACCTTGATCAGTTTATAGTCTTTATTATCTAGTCTTCTGTTCTCTGGAGGGTCAGCAGAGACTCTGGCAGCCTTTTCGTAAGGCCTATAGGAAGTCGTCTGTGCTGAGCCTGCACTTTCTGTAACAGAGGGAAAACCGAGGTCCAGTCCTCTTAAATGGCTTTGACTTAGACTATAAGAGCTAGTTAGTGGGGTGCCAGCAACACGACCTGGCCCCCACCTCCAGCAGGCTTCACCCACCCTTGCAACCTTGCAGGAAGCGCTTAGAGGCTTGAGGTTGCCAGCTGTGGGGGGTCGGGCCTGTGCAGCGGCTCTCAGCCACCCACGCTGGTTGGGCTCTGCACTGTTAGCTTCATTTCTCTATTTTCTACCTAGGTTTCAGTTTTTCACTTGGGTTTGTTTCCCCTTTGTCTCTGGTTCAGCTTCCTTTTCCTGTTTGGTTTTAAGTAGTCTAAAAATCAAGTTGCTGTCTTCAGAGGGTCTGTAGTCCTCTGGTTGTCAACGTAGCCTGGTTGGAGTACAGGACTTGCCTCCTCAGAGTTACCTGTGCTGCCACCTTTCAGCCATGGCCACAAGGTGAGTGCTGGAACCAATACAGGGGACTGAGGGATGTCAAGAGGAAATCTAGAATCTTAATAGTTAAGGGGCTGTAGAAATCATCCCAGGTCCCCTTAGTATACTGATTGAGAAGCCCACAACCAGAAGGCAGGGGACTTACTTGAGGTTACCCAGCAGGTTAGTGACAGTCTACTCACTCTTCAGCTGTTGGTCATTCCATGACATAGGCCTGTGTCTCTTGATGCCTGTGACCTTTAATGGCTTGTGTCAAGGACTCAGAAATTAGCTCTTGCCTCAGATTATAGGGAAGAGATTCCGAGCCATCTAGGGGAATTATTGTTTAACTCAGAGGTACAGTTGGTGGGGCCTGGCTCTTCTTTTTAGAATGACCTGAGACAGGTTGTTTTTTTCTAAATATAGGCAAAGAGGGTTCTTTTTATTATAGGAACTTCATGAACTTAATAGCAAGAATCCTGACCCTCCACTTGAGAGACTTGTGGCCTTAGGCTGTTGCTGTTTAGCATGTGTGTAAGCACCAGCCAGTCTACAAACTACATTACTCATTGCGATTGTTCTTTCTAAAGGTGAGATTACATTTTGGACTTGCCTCTCCCCTTCCCTACAACTCTGAAAGATTATAGATGGTAAGACAGACAGACTTATCCTGTGGGATTTGGGGCATTTATTTGATTGACTCATTACAGCTTTGTTTTTTAGTATAAAGTAAGAATCCCTCACTTTGAAAATTATTTCACAGTTTCCAAAGTGCCATTTCACAAGTTTTCTTATCTGAGTCTTTTAACTGTATTAGATAGATGAGAAAGCTGTCATCACTCCTGTTTTGTAGCTGAGAAAACCTCTGAAAAGTTGTAGGCCTTGTCCAGGGTCACATGGCAGGTTGAGAAAGGAGTGGAACCAGGGCTCAGCAAGGATGCCCTCATCCGGTGGTTTTCCCAGGACATGGCACAGGGTCTTTAGAAGCAGTTTGCAGTGAGATGTTAAAATTGACGTGACAGTAGGTAGAGCTTGTCCAGTGCTGCTTATTTTCCAATTGGCTTTATGTCTGCTCCTATCATTTTACAACTTTCCTTTAACTTTAGAGGACTTGTGGATAGAGCTTTGGAAACAATGCTTTTCATTCCAAAGGCATATGTACTTCCAAAGTCATTTTCAATTGTAAATTGTGAAAAATTCTAGCAGCTTATTCTACCCTGTCAGTTACTAGTTGCAGAAAATTATATCAGAAGTAAATGGAGAGGAGGCACCGCAATTTCTTTTTCAATTTTAAAATTGTAGAAATCCTAGAAGTTTCCATCTTATAAAGACCTTGGAGATGATCTACAGTAGATCACCTAGGCTAGTGGTGCTTTGGGCATCTTCTCTTCCACTTCAGCCAAAATAATGCTGCTTTTATCTTTTTTATATATTCCTCAATACTTCATTGAGGAAAAAATAAGTCATAATGTTGTTCGTGGGATGATTTTCAAGTCTGAAGATTACACTAATCTAGTCCAGCTGTTGAGTGCACAGATCAGGAAATTGAGGCCCAATGTGGAACAGAACTTATCTACAGGGAGCGGAGTAGTGGCTGAACCAAAGCAAAAGCCCAGGTTTTCTGTGCCTCCCTCCTCCGTACAAGGCTGCTTGCACTCTCCCACAGGTCCCTGGCCTGGCACCATAGTGACAGTCCTGGTGGAAGCAGCATTTGTGGAGCTGCAGAGTCGGCAGCCATAGGAGCTGTGAACTTCTCGTTTTTCCTATGCTGACTGACATGGGGATACCGTGGCACCTGTGGTGGGGATACAAAGGGCCTTCTTATCAGGAAAATGTATCTTACCAGCTTTAGCCACCAGTCAAGAAATATTTTCTGAGCCCTAACTGTAGATTAGGAGCTGGGAATTCTCTTGAGTGCATGACAACATATAGAGTGCTTTCACTGACATTATTTTATTAAATTAACACAATAATCCTGAAGGTAGTGATATGGGGTTTTTTTGTTTTTGTATTTTTTTAGAGATGAGATCTTGCTATATTGCCCAGGCTGGCCTCAAACTCCCGGGCTCAAGCGAGTCTCCTGCCTCAGCAGGACAGCAGATATGGCCCACCACACCCAGCTAGCATTGTTTTTTATTGTTTCTGTTTCATAGAAGGAGAGAGTAACTTAACCAGAGACATAGCCAGTGAGTGATAGACCCAGGACTGGAACCTGTGCCTCCTGACCGCAGATGCTTTGGCCTTTTGCTCCTACGCCTGAGTTAGAGCTGTCTCTGTCCTCAGGGACTGGTAGGGAGTAAGGAAGACAGCACTCACAGAAATGAGGGCCCTGCAGCATAGACAGTAATAAAGAAAGGAGGGACACTAAGAGTTGAGAAGTTGGGGGCTGTCAGGGAAGACCTCAAAGCGAAAGTGGGATCTCAGGTGAACCTTGAAGGGTAGAGATGATTTTTTAAATGGCTCTGGCAGGCATCACGGGCAACCAGTCACCCGGGGGCTGCTGTGAGCACTAGGGACACAATGACAAACAAGACAGGCAGTCTTGTCCTCAAACTGAGGGCAGAGTAGGGAGGCAGAATACAGTCAAGAAATCATAAACAAGATGTGGAAACAACAGAGCAGTGTGGTAAAGAATGACTGGGCCACTGCCTTAGTCAGTGCCCTCAGTGGGGACATGAGGCAGCCATGTCAAAGTCTGAAAAAGAAAACATTGCTGGGAGGGGCAGCAAGTATCCTGAGATGGGAACAGTTCGGTGGGTTCAAGAGTTAAAGAAATAGGCTGAAGCAACATGAAGAAGGAAGAGTGAAGGCAAATAAGGGTACAGAGGCCTTATCAGGCCCAACGGCAAAGGCTGTGAGCTGTGCTGAGTTTAGCACATATGTCAGAATTTAGTTAGGGGAAGCCTTTGGAGGGAGGGTTCTAAGCAAAGGGAAGGATGTCTGACAGAAGCTTAAGAAAGTCACTCTGGCCCCTATGTGGTAATGGCTGGCAGTGTGGCAAGAATGGAGACAGGAAGACCTCTTGGGAGGCTGCCGCAGTCATCCAGGTAAGAGGTGAGGGTGGTTTGGGCCAGCAGTGGAGCAGTCAGAGTAGGTGGTGGGAAGTCGTCAGATTCAGGAAGTGCCGTGGCGCTGCAGCTTCCAGGACTATCTGGTGGATCGCATGTGGGTGTGGGTGAAACATGAGTCAGACATGTCTAAGGTGGGTGGTGATTCCTTTCACCACACTGGGGCAGCTGGGCTGCTGGCTGGAGGAATCCGTAGGGATGTGGGACTAGCAGAATAGGTTCCGGGGAAATGTGGGTTGAACAAGGCTGGCCTGAGCAGGAACGAGCTGAGATCGTGGTGCAGCAGCAGGAAGCATGATATGGATGGGTGATATATCTGCTGCTTTTGGGGCCAGCCAGTTAATTTCAATTCCTTCCCTGGGCTCTCTGTTGTCCTTGTTGGGCTTTGGGTTTTTTCTAAAGCATATACTATCTTCTAACATATTATAGAACTTATATTTGTTTTATTGTGTACTATCTGTCTCAACCCCTCTAGAGTGTAAACTCCCAGAAGGCAGGGAATGTTGCCTGTTTTGTTGAGTGGTGTATCCCCAGTGCCTACAACATTACCTGACAATACACATTTATTGAATTGCTGGATTTAATTAACTACTTTGATATATGGTCCTCGAGATTCCTGGGCTACCAAAGCTGCTACTCAGCGGAGCTTCCTGGTGTGGCGTGTTGGAGAAGAGGCCAGAAAAAACAGACATTTCACTTGCTCTCGGGTGACGGAACTGTGGCTGCCTGGGCACAGTCATTACTGTTTATCGTACCATGCTGCACATCTTGAAACTTAAAGATGTAAGAAGTCTCGCACAGCCAGGGTTCACCTCACAATCCCTCCCACCCAATTGTAAGCCTTTGTGTCAGGGTGTGGAGGTGTCTTCAAGAACACCTGTTGTTTCCTTTCCTTACAGGCAAGTCAGAGAGTCCCAGAGGCACACAGCTGAACAAGCCCTCAGAGATCACATGGTCCGTTCACGCTCCATGGGAACACACACTTCCCTGGAGACCTGTAGGCAAATCTTTTGGAGACCTTCTGAAACTTCTCTGACTTCCGCTGTCTCAAAGAACCCCATGTGCCTCTAGTTGAGAAACATTCCTTTAGAGATTCTAGGTTATTCTTATGAGAATGTTATGTTCCTCAGGTGGGCTGGGGCAGAAAATGCTTGAGAACTAGTCTAGTCCAGTGGCTTTTCTTTGGTAACTGAACCCACAGAGGAGGAAAATAACAACAGCTCCCCTTTTCTGAGTGTCAT
>PVKP010009551.1:0-67906 GCA_004027715.1 Plecturocebus donacophilus
TAGTCGGCCATCTTGGATCTCTCCCCCGGAATTTGTTTTTGTCTGTTTAGTTTGTGTTTACTGGCTTAAAAAAATGGATAACTTTCTAGAGGTTCATAAATTAACAAAATGAGTTGTTTTTTGAGGATGAAGCCCAAAATCAAGGAGGAATGAAGACAGTGACAAATGCTGATGCTTCTGGTGTAAGGAAACTATAGTCAGGAAAAGATGGAGGCATATTAAAGTAGCAAATTTCAAGTGTGCCAACTACTTTACATGCATTATCTTATTTGATCTTCTCAAATTTATATACGTGTATTCACACATGTGCACAAACATCCCCCAACAGATGTAAGTGATCCTTCTTTCATGATGAAAGAGAAATAATAGCAGACCTGTTGGCCTGGTTTCTCTTTAACAGCTTTATTGAGGTATATGGATACATAAAAACGGTATATATTAAACTGCATAACCTGATGTTTTGATACACAGTTTTGTGTTGCTTAACAATGGAGATAGGTTCTGAGAAATGCGTCATTAGGCAATTTCATGGTTATGTGAACACCATAGAGAAATGATCACCACATGGAGACATGATCATGACAATCAAGCTAGTTACTATATCCATCATCTCTCAAGGTTACCATTTCCTCCTTTATGAGTGTGTGTGGTGAGGACTTAAAATTTACCCTCTTAGCAAATGTTAAGTATACAGTACAGTATTGTTAACTAGAGTCACAAATGCTGTCCATTAGATCTTCAGAATTTATTCATCCTGCCTAACCGAAACTTGACCAACATCTCTTCATGTCTCCCTGAGCCTGGAGTCTTTGCTCTACCATGGTAATAATCGCTTCTATGAACTTGGACAAACGCTTTCATTTTTTTTAGTCTGTTTGGTCCCCTATAAAAGACAGAGTATAATGAATGTATCACAAGCTTCTCTTCTAGCTCTGTCCTTTTGGATTGTAAAAATGTTATGGCCAGGCATGGTGGCTCATGCCTATAATCCCAGCACTTTGGGAGGCCAAGACCGGTGGATCACGAGGTCAGGAGAGCGAGACCATCCTGGCTAACATGGTAAAACCCTGTCTCTACTAAAAATAGAAAAAATTAGTCAGGCATGGTGGCATGTGCCTGTGGTTCCAGCTACTCAGGAGGCTGGCGGGGAGTCGCTTGAACTCAGGAGGCAGAGTTGCAACGAGCCTATAGATCATGCTACTGCACTCCAGCCTGGTGGCAGAACAAGACTCCATCTCAAAAAAAAAAAAAGTTATGGAGGAGTCAAAGAAAGCAATACTTTTAAGAAAATAGACTGTGCCTAGGATTGTGATGGAGAGATTAGAGCTATGTCTCATTATCACAGGTTCCCCAGAAAGGACAGCTTTCTAGTCAGCTTTTATTTCCAAGATGTAACTAGATTAGGGAGAGCCTAATGTCTCCCTTTGTGAGCTTTACTGGCTACGGTGGTGATATTAATACCTTCAATGATTCAATAAAAATAACAGTGACAATGAAAAATGACTGCCTGGTGATTCACTTTGGGGAACTATTTGGCTGGCTGCCTGAGACCTGTGCCAGGAAAGAAGCTGAATAGATTTTAGCAGCATCCTCTAGGCTAGGAAGATAATAAA
This sequence comes from Plecturocebus donacophilus, assembly GCA_004027715.1. Taxonomy (NCBI): domain Eukaryota; kingdom Metazoa; phylum Chordata; class Mammalia; order Primates; family Pitheciidae; genus Plecturocebus; species Plecturocebus donacophilus. The sequence continues at coordinate 1,614 of PVKP010009551.1, forward strand.
ATTTAGGATGCCAGGTAGTTGTTTGGACCATGCACATAGGTCATGGAAGGAATTGGCTTTTAGGTGAGGGAAATGGATGGGTCGCCCATGTGCTGAATTTGCAACCACCCTGCTGAGGCCCTCAGCTGTTGCAATTTTAAAGTGAACTCAGGGGAATTGGTGCGTTACTCAGTTCCAAGTGACTTAACTTGATGCCCCAATAATGGTATAAGGAAAAATGTCAGTGTAGAAAGAGTTAACAGAGCAGGAGGAATCCTTTACCTCCTTTGATTTGAGGACCCTTTAAAGACTTGCTTTTCCTAGATATTTCTTTGGCCAATGACTTCTCACTGCCATAGAGTAAGTTTGAAATTCTCTGGTTTGGTGTCCATGCAAACTTGGGCTCACACTATGTACGCCTTACCTCCTCCTTTATTCTGTGTGACGCACGGCCCTTTACCTTCTCCTGTGTTCACACCTTTGTTCATCTGTTTCCCTTTACCTAAAATAATGAGAATAATAGGAATAATATTAAACATACTGAGTACTTTCTGTGTACCTATTTTTGTGCTAGTTTATAGTAGTCCTCCATGGGGGATATTTGTCAAGACCCTCAGTGGATATCTGAAATCTTCTATAGTACGGAACCTAATCTATATGATTGTTTATCTTACATATACACATAGCTATGATAAAGTTTAATTTATAAATTGGGCACAGGAAATTAGCAATAACTAATCATAAAATAGAACTATTATAACAATATATAAAAGGTTTATGTGAATGTGTTCTCTCTCTCTCTCACACAAAGTATCTTACTGTTCCTCACTAACCTATTTTGGGACCATGGTTGAACTCAGGGAACTGAAATAGCAAAATAACAGAAAGCAAAATCATAATGTGGGTGCGGCTGCTGTACATGGATTATCCAATTTAATTTTGCCCAGACACTATGATGCAGGTAGTAACATCACTACCATCCTGATCACCATCGTGGTACTCATCACTACCACAGTGATCATTTCCACGTCACAAGTGAGGAAACTGAGATTTAGTTTAAATAACTTAGCTGAGATGACGCTCTAACTGAATGGTAGTCATGATTGTAGCCGAGGTGGCTCATCTCCAAAGCCCAAACTCTGTGCCATTTAATGCCATTCTTTACCATCCTCCTTACACATCCAGGCTCAATGCGTAGCATTTCCTGCTTTCCATAAGAAAAAGTAATGGCTCCTTCTCTGAGGTTCTGTCGTATTATTTGACATGCTTCATTTTATATTTGTGTATTCATCTTCTTTCCTTCTGCTTCAATGATGTCTCATCAAAGCCTGCGCTTACCATGTATTTGTATTCCCATCTTGATTTGTTATTTGATAGTTTATTAAGTATATATTGATTTGACACCATACCTTGCTGTCTATAGTCAGCCCTCCCACTTTTTTTTTTGGCTGTAGTTTATATTTTTCAACATCTTAGAATACTTGTATTAAAATGTCAGTGTTTTATATGGAAATATTAATATTATGCATTTCTACCTTCACTTTCCATGCTAATGATTATGTCTGGTTATTTAAGTGGAATTGCGGGATTGCGTAGTTCAGACAAGTCATATTTTAGAAACACTGTAGTTCAAGTGTCATGGAGGGGGATGGTCATACAGACTGTATTCTGAGTCCTGGCTTTGCCACCTACCTCATGCATGGAGGAATTACTTAACCTCCTTGTCCTCTAATTTCCTTCTCTGTTAAATGGAAAAGATAATACCTACTTGTCAGGATTATAAGACAGATTAAATTGGATAATGCATGCAAAGAGCCTAAGTGCCAGAGACATATCAGACCATCCATAAATGGTACATCTTGTTGTTTTTAACCCTCGATTTTGATTCTGATTTTCAATTTTGAATTATATTTACTGGCTTTTTCGACTGTGGGGTGTTTAATCATTTAGTTTGCTTTAGGATTCAAATAGTGTGGTTTAAGATCACCAGTGATAAGTGGTAGAGCCGGGATTAGAATCTAGCTAGCCTAATTCCAGAGCCCAACTAGTAAAAATGAATAAATCAGTAAATCCTTGCTCTGCATTGCCTCATTAGAATTCATTGTGCTGCCCAACCATCCAGTTGCAGTCCATCCCATTTCCTTTTTTGTAGCAACAAGTAATGGCTCTGGGGAAGGGGACATGGGGAGTTGTTGTCTGATGGGTACAGAATTTGTTTTGCAAAATGGAAAAGTTCTAGAGACTGTTGCACAACAATATTAGTATAGTTATAGACACTAAACTATAAACTTAAAAATGGTTATGAGGGAGGGTACATTTTAAATGACATGTTTTCTACAATAATTAAAAAAAATTTAAAGTAATGACGCCTTCTTTTGAGTGCCTGAAAACTTTTGTATCTCTATTATTTAAGAGCTCTAAAAGATTGTCTAAGCCATTTCTTCTGTGACATGATTTTCCCTGCTTCCATAAGAAGCACTACTTCTTTTTTTCTCTAAGCAAGTGTTTTTTCTCTCTAAGCAAGTGGTTATATAGTAGAAGAGGACCTGTTATAAAAATCTCGTGACTGAATACTTGTGAGTTTTAATTTAGAGATTATAAGGACAAAGATACATTACATAAGGTGTGTTTCATACTGTGCACTTTCCCTCCTCTGTGTCTCCATATCACTGTGGGTTTCTAAGTATGAGCCTTGAGGATATCAGGGTAAAAGAAGGACGCTTTACAAGTTTTCATTATTGCTGTGAAACCAGGTCAAGAGCTGACATCAGAAAACTCTATTGCTATCACATAGATCTATTTGGTTGTGAATGATTTGGGCACCATCATTCTGTTCTGTGTTGTGTATGATAATTAATCTGTGGGTATAACTTAAGATACATAGCCTACCATAGATTCTTCTTTACCATAATTACTTTCTTTATAAAATACCCAGAAATTTTTGGATATTCTATTTTTCTTTATTTTGTAGTTATAATTTCTATTTTCAAAAGGTTCTGAGATGGCAAACACATTTAAAAACAAAATAGTACAATTATGGATAAAACCAGAGTAGAGACCATTCCTGTAACTACCACTTGGAATAGATACAATCCGAATTAACTGGTAACAAAACAAAGTTAAGATTCCTGGCTTATGATATGTGGCAGAAGACTGCCTAAACTCATATGTTTCTTTTCAGAAAAATGTTGCTAGAACTGAAGATTTTTCCCCTCCATGAATTTTTGTTGGGAAAATAAGAAGCAACAGACATTATCATGCAGTGATATTTTATAAGAAACTGAAATGCTGTTCAGTGTGTAGATGTTGTTAATAGCTAAAGCATAAATCCTAAATCATTAAGGATATCTGCAGGCTGGGCAGTATGGCTGAGTCTGTTTGCACTTCAGTATTCAACAGCTGTTTGGTGCTTACTATTTGCCGTACTGTGTCATACGTTGCTGATTAACAAGGACAACAAAAATTGTTGTTGAAGTACCCAGTCCAGTGGGAAATGTAGGCAGGCAAACAGATTGTTAGGGTACAATGTACTAGGTGTTATATTAGAGACATATAAATAGTGCTGTTAGAGTCCAATGAGAGGATATGCTTTCTGAAGTAGTTTGGGGAAGACTCTAATGATAAATGACATTTGAATTGATTCTTAAAGTTTGCTAGGTTGAGAGTGGAAGGAAAGGAATATTTTTTACAGAAATAATACTCTTGGATGATCTAATTTAGTTTAGCTAGGAACTTGTACAATCTAGAAAAAAGATAATTAACATCCACTGAACTTTTCAATTCAAATATCGTATGTCTTCCATCGACCTTTGGCGATACTTGCGGGCAGTTACTTCGTAATTAAATTGTCTCAGATGCCTACAGTGCACATATTCTGGTATATGGTTGAAGCCTGAGAAATATGTTGGATAGAACAATGGATAAAAGGAAGGAAAGGAGAGCCCTATGTCACAGATATCACTAAGTATGGGTAAGGTAGAGTCGTCACTGTGTTAGGAAAACTCGGAAATTGATTTATATTTTCAGCCAAGTAGAAGAGCAGTTCTTTTTTATAAAGGCAGCAAAGGGACCTGGAGATAGAGCCAGTATTTTCCTCACAAAGTAACTTGGACTCAGGAATTACCTGTTCAAACATTTAGCTTGGACTCCAGAGTCTTGCCCTGTATAGCACAAGAGGAATGAGTTCACTCAAAAGAAGTTTAAAAGCAGTTATTACCAGCTAATCACAGCATCCCTGAACTTTAACCAGACCTCTGTCGAGTGTCTGATTTTAAATAGAACTGCTTCCTTGTGGTCCTTATGGAATTATTAAGCTGTGCAATGTATGCCTGAGTAGCTCAGAGGCTTGACTCATGGAAGGGGTGATTTTAAATGCCTGGTGAATGATTACCCAGTGGAGTTTTAGTTTGGATGTATTGATGTTGCACTGCTACTTCTGACAATAACTAATCATGCTCGAAGAGACTGCTTAAGTCTCTTCTTGCTCAGAGATTCAGACCTTTCTTTTGACCTCCAGAATCATGTATCTACCTGCCCGCTTGAGTGTTCTCTTGGTTATCTCATTCCTAAACAGGGTCATTTATAAATCTTATTCTTCACCACCTCTTCCAGATTTATATTACTTTTTGCTATATGCCCCTCTTAATAACTGTACCCCCATTCACCTAGTGACTCAAGCTAGAAACAGGATACAAATCCTTCCCAGCCCTTAAGTCTAACCAATCAGTTTCACTTCATATTTCTGACATTTGTCGACCTTTCTTTGTTCAGTGTGCCATCAGCCCCATCTAAGCTGCCATCACTCACTTGGACTGCTTAGGCCTGGCCTCCTCCTGCCTCCCTGCTTTTGCTGTTTCAAATCCATTCTCCGCATAGCACCTGTTGTTGTCTTTGAAAAACAACTTCATTATGTTATTTATCTGCTTAAAAGCCTTCAATAACTTCTGGTGGCACTTTAGATACAATAAATCATATTGACCCAGGCCTGCATGTCTAGGCATGATACAGCTTTGACTCACATTTCCAACTTCATCTTTTTATCATTCCTTCTTTTTTACTTTCTCTTTGGCTGTTCTGACTGTTTTCAGCTCCTCAAATGTGCAGAGCTATTTCCTGCCTCCCAGGCTTCCCTCGTTCACTGTGCCCAGTGTGCTTTCATCCGCTCTTTGCCTGGCCGATCCTTCTCATTTATTGGGGCTCATGTTATTTGTTGCTTTTTCTGGAGAGGGTTTTCCAGACTGTCTAATCTATAACTACCCTCTGCTAACCTTTTTCAAGCCTTACCAGACTTTAAAAAGCTTTATTTGTTTCCCTTGTGTCTCCCCACCATAACATAGTGCTCTCTGGGGACCGCGTCTGTTTGGATTCCCACCCTGCCACCCAGCATGTTGCACAGGGCTTGTACAGGGGCAGTGCTCCATAACCATTTGTTGAATGAAAGACTATTGAATCAAAATAAGGGTTGGTCTGGAAGGGGCATCTTGCCTTTCTCTTTGCAAAGCCTGCATGTAATTCCTGTGGCAATGTTTGCCAAGTGCTTCCACAGGAGTGTCTAGTAGAATACTAACAGAAGGTCGTAAGCTATTGCCATTTTGCTATCCTGCAAAAAAAGCTTGGTGACATCTTCAGAGTTTGTCCTTGGGAGCCTAACAGACTAAGTTTAGGTCATGTCTTTGTTCCTGTAAAGCTGTGCAACCTTGAGCAAGTTAACCAAATTCTCCCAGGTCTATTTCCCTATATATTAAATGGAGAAAATTATATCTATCCCACATGCTAACTATGAGTATTAACTGAGATTACATGTGTAACGTGCTGAATGGAGTGCTTGGTACGTTAGAGGCGTTCACGCATTCTTTTTTTTAATTCCCTTTATATCTCTAGATTAATAAGGACTCAGGAGGAAAAGAACTCACTTAATTTCTAATCTTATTGTTCTTACTTAATGCATAATCATACTTGGGGCACTAACATGAAAGTCAACACCAGTTTAAGAGGAAAACTTCCTTCTCTAGAGTGCAAATAAACAATGATGGACTGACCATTTACCAGTAAATAACATTAGACTTCCTCAGAAAGATACACAGGGAATTCTCCTTTTCCTTATCTTTGTTTAACATTGTCAAATTGTAATAACTAATAATTAGAAATGCATTTTTTTCCATTGTAGTTCAAGTAGATATTCCATGAAGATAGGCCATATGAAAACATTTTTCCATTTTAGATGTTTCTATATCTAAGAAGCCTTGGTAGTACCATTGAAAACTCTAAAGTCCAAAGCTCTTCCAAGTAAATTGTCAGCTTCGAGGGGAGCAATTTAAAAATTAAGTATTTTAAAGACAAGTGTTTGTAAAACCTGTGGGATTAGACTCAGATAGGTGGCAGATATACTTAAGGCATACCAATCTAGATGTTAGATAGAATTTAAGGAAAAATGCTTGGGTTAATTTATCATAATCAATGGTTGATTCCTTATCATTAAGTCAGGATAGCACAATGACCTTTGCTTCTGCTGAACTTGTTTCACCCTATAACATGAGACAATAACCATGATCAGGGGAATTATTTCTTCCTAAGTCAAGTCCTTCAGAGAGCTGGGAGCTTGAGCATTAAAAGTTCAAGACCTTTGCATTCATGCTTGAATATTGACCCAGATAAGGGACTGCATTGTTTACTTAGGGATAGGTATGATTTAGAGTGTTGATGCCAGGGAATAGACAGGATGATTAATAGATGTAATACATTAATCGACTACTTAGCTCAGTTGTTTAGCGCATGAGAGCTTTGGGGAAGCCAAAAAGACTAGATCTGAATTCATTTTGAGGCTTTCTTACTCTGCCATGGTCTTTTGCTAAAGATCTCACCTTGCATCCAAATCTAGTATCTTAAAAATGTGTATGATTGGTCATTTGGGACATTGGATTCATGACATGTGAAAGTATCTGGGCAAAATCAATGATGAGCACTACAGAAGGTGTGCTGTGTTAAGAGGGGGTTTACATGAGTGCTGATGTCTGGACATCTCATTTGGCTCATGATTAATTTCCTACTTCAAACTCAACTTCATAAACCAATATAGCTAAACTGAGAATTGTGGTTACTAATGTTGACACAAATGTTAACATATGTCCTCAAGGAATACTGTCATCTCCCAGAGGGGACAAAAATTAGTTGTATCATTGTCTTTTTTTTTTTTTAATTTGTTTTTTCCTCATGGTTGTTTATCAAATTCAGTATAATTTGAATCTATCAGTGGTTCTGGTCATTGAGTTCTCGTTTGGTGTTTTCTGTTTTGTTTCTGGTGGGGCTATAGTGCTTTAAAAAGAAACTGGATACCTTCTGACCTTTTTGTTGAGTAGAAAGGGAGTCTGCCAAAGAGACAAGGCATCACCTTTGCTAAAATGCGAGTCCGATGGTTCAAAGCAGACCGTCTCACATGTCCCAACATAGAATTTCAGAGTTTCCCCACTCTAATCTAACCAATTTGATGTTTAACTGACTTCTTTGGGTGTTTCGATTTAATCAGATACTAGGAATTGAGAGAAAGTCATGAAAGAACCATAGTGGTATTCTTTGGTCTGCCTGCAAGTTACCCAGTTGGAAGCCTGCTGTGGAATGTCACATCTTTTCTCTCTTTTTTTAACAGAATGCAATGAACCTACCTCCTGACAAAGCCAGGTTACTGCGGCAGTATGACAATGAGAAAAAATGGGAACTGATTTGTGATCAGGTAAGAAACAGTGACACTTTCTTTTATGAAAAAAGTAATGAAAGAAGAGAACCAGTGTAAATTTTATGGTATGTCAATTATATCATAATTCAAACCATAATTTATGGTTTGAATAGCTGTTATGTTATCCTGTCAGAAAAAAGCCTCAGCTATAGATTTTCAGTCTAAAATATTAATGCAAATCTTATTTGTGAAATCTTAAAATGATGACTGTGGGGTGGTGTTGATATCTAACGTACAAGAAGGACACCCCTGTGCCCCAATGCTGTGTGCACAATGTACTGGACACAAATATTTCTTTTTAAGCATATAATATGGATATAGTATATGTTATTTAGGATACATGTTATGGGCAAGGTACAGAAAGTGATAGATAATGTTAAAGAAATTGTTTTCCAGGCAGGGCCCAATGGTTCACGCCTGTAATCTCAGCACTTTGGGAGGCTGAGGCGGGCAGATCATGAGGTCAGGAATTTGAGACCATCCTGGCCAACATGGTGAAACTCCGTCTCTACTAAAAATACAAAAATTAGCCGGGCATGGTGGCCGGCGCCTGTAATCCCAGCTACTCAGGAGGCTGAGGCAGGAGAATCACTTGAACCTGGGAGGCGGAGGTTGCAGTGAGCTGAGATTGCCCCTTTGCATTCCAGCCGGATGACAGAATGAGACTCCGTCTGAAAAAAAAAAAAAATTAACTTTTAAAAGAAATTATGAATATGTGTGTGAGGGCCTATGGAGAAATTATTTCAGGTTTCGGTTCCATGAAAAATTACTGCATGGACATAGTGAATCATGGAACTGGTCATTGTTTTCCTTGGCTGCTAAGATGCTCAGAGCCAGATTTGTGGCCTGAGCCACAAATTTGGTATAAATGGTTGTAAGAGACCATTTATATCAGCTGCACAGTGTATCAGTGACATGTGTTTTACCAGCCTCATCCATGGCTTCATCTAATTTTTCCTGCCCACATTTTCCCTCCATACTGATTTCCTCACTGAAAAAAACTTATGTGAAGTTGTAAAGTTTTGTACATTATCATTTTGAACAAGATAAATGTAAAAGAATATGTCAGCATTACTGGTGAACAAAGATTATTCTTGCATTGCTAACTAAACTGAAATGTTCTCTGTGCTGTAAGGCACTGTACAAATTGGTGCATTGAATCTGTTCTGCTTCTCTCTAAGGAAGCAAATATGGAGTGTCACAGTAAATGCTTTCTCAAGACTTGACTTTATCATGAAGTGGCAGTTCAACATTTAATTTGGGGCACGAACATCTTCATACTTCTGTATGATTGCATTAGTCTATCACTTTGTTTTGTAAGTGTGTATTTAAGTGTGTCTCCCTCAAGAGTAAGTTCCTTTAGGATATGGGTCTCTAACAGCTTGCTCAGTGCTTGAAAACATGCTTATTGATGAAAACGTGTTGAATGAAAGAAATAATGGCTAAGTATGGAAGACCACTAGTGGAGAGGAAGCTTGCATTATTGGCAGAGAGGGCAGAGGGAGAAGGCAGGCGAAAGAGGTGGGCTGGAAGACTAAGCAGAATGCTGTTTCAGTGAACTCACCTTCCACCTTCCTCTACTTGTCAGCGTGGTTTGCTTTTGGTAAAGGAAAGCAATCCACTGCTCAATTCTAGGAATTACTTTAAAGAGAGAAGGAAACCATTTTTAAATGTAATAATTCAGTGGTACTAATACATTCATGTTGAAGATAAACATTTTTTAACATGACTGATGCTGATAGGAATAGAGAGTAAATTCCAGAAATTCTGTCTCAAATTTAATGAAGATTAAATCCCAAAGAGCTTTCTATTGTAAGAATATTGCCGAAAGACCTCTTGGTCCTTTCCTGGCTTATTGTGTAAATATAAAGATGACCTGAGCTTCTAGTGGGTCTCAAAGGTTAAAGTCACATGGAAGAAATGTCTAACTAATTCTGGAGGGAGTGGGGCTGTGGAACCCACAGAAGAGAGACATCTCTGCTGGATTTGGGGTGAAGTGAGGTGTATCCCAGCATACCCATTTCTGTGTTATAGTAGGTGAACTGAGTTCCCATGAAGACATTATTAATTTAAGGACTCTGTGGGGACACAGAGGCAAATTTTTTGGTGTGAGGGAAGAAAGCTGGAAATGTCAGGATCTTTTGATAACTGCACATAAAACCCCTCAAGCTACCTAGCTGTAAGAGCTCTTTCAGTGGTATTTATACTTATGGGAAGAGAGAAAGCCCCTTCCTCTCACTTGTGCCTCAATTTTTGGTGCAGACCATGTGCTGTGCATTTTGGTTTTGTAGCTTTGGCCATTTCCCATAAGTTTAGAGCTCTTAGCACAGTCGGTACTGTGGATAAGTGCCGGTTTAGGAAGTTTAGAGATCCTGGATGAATTTAGACTTTTAGATCATTTTTATCTGGAAGGGTTGTTAGAGACCATTTGTCCCAAGCCACTCTGATTTTACTTTCTCTATCCGAAAAGTTAACACATGCTTGTCCAAGAAAAAGGAGCATGTGGAGTAAAATGGAGTTCCCTTTGCCTTTCCTATCTGTTCCCCAAGTCCCTTATTTTATAGTTGATGAAACTGAGGTTCACAGAGCCTAAACAACTAGGTCAATGCCAAGGCCACCCAGATAGTGAAGTGAGAACATCTATTTCCGTACTCTACTCAGAAGCTTTTTCATTTGTTGCCTCTTATACCAGGGACCTGGAAGCAAGCCACTGAAGCAAAGATTATGGTAGGTAAGGGTTTCTCACCAAGGTTTTGTGCTGTGGCTGCTGAAGTGATTTAGGGGGAGCCTATAGAACTTGCAGGTGGTGGGTTCATAACTGTGCCTCTGCTGGATGATCAAGTGGAATTGGTTAGTCAAAGAATTTGGGACACTGGAGATGTCTAATGAGGATGGGTGTAGATCCCACGAACATATAATTCAGTCCAGAAGCTGTTAGAGGTGCCACCCCTAAGTTGGATTATAAAAGTTTCCTTCTGGGTTTGCTGGTGCAGAGGGTATGATTGGTTGTTTTCTGTGGTGATTTTGCACCTGCCTCCTGAGGGCTGGCTGTTTTGCATAGTAGCCTTGGGGAAGGGACCAAGGGAAGGGGTAGACATCTCCCCTTTCTTTATTTGTATAAAATGATCGGGAAGAAGGAGATTAAAAAACAAAACAAAAGATGAGAGTGAAGAGGTAGCAGGAAATTGTAGCCACTTAGCCTGAGCTTCCTGTGTTAAGCATCTCAGGAGGTCAGACTGCAGCTCTCCAGGTTTGGCATGGGTCCTGATCCAGGAAAGGGGAATTCCTGTGCTGCCACTCAGCCAGAGCTGAGCCAGGCCAGTGGCACCAAAAAGCCACCTTATTCCCATTGTGGGAGGTGATCTCTTGTCTTTTTCAGCACAGCTGACCCATACCATATACATGTATTTAATCGTTAAGAATTTAATTATTTTTTAAACTCTTTACTTGTTGTCTAATACTATTTCTTTAAAAAAGACAAGTTTCTTACTGGAGAACTTGCATCAATATTTAAGCCAATTTGCCATTGGAATTAAATTTCCTAAAAAAGTAGAGTAAATACATCTCCATGGTGTGTGTGTGTGTGTATGTGTTTTTTTTTCAATGGTTTTTTTTTTAAATGTTCATGTTTTTATGAGCCAGTTAAAGCTCTTCCCTGCCTAGTAAGCAAATAGTGCGGAATTCTGATAAATTATTTCCCATGGGCTGTGCCAGGTAAGGAGGGCTTGTCCTTGAAGCATCAGGGATAATAAATGAGTATGACAGTGGTGGCATTTTTATAGCCTGCTTTGGTGTTGGTGGCTGCTATGTTAGAGTCACTTGAGCTAGCGTAGGAAGAGCAGAGACAGTGGTGAAGAAGCTGAAAGAAAAGATGGTGATGCCAGCAATAACCTTTCCCTGGCCCTGTCCCTCCCTTTTGCTCCTAGACTTCAGACTTAGTCTACCTTTTAGCCCCTATTTCCCAAGTTCTAGGCTTGGATTCTACATTTAGCTACACTCACTCCTTCCCGGCTTCTCACTCCCAGCTGTTGGGATAGCAGACAGCCATTTCCCCCTCTCCTTTTCCTCCCTTCCTTCTATGCTTTGGCTAACTGACATTTTTATTATGCTTAATATATTAAATTGTTTATATTTTTACCATGTTTCCATAATTCTGTGGTATGATTAAATGCTATTTTCAAATTACTAGATTTTTGTGATCTCTAATTCTTTTCAAATTTTATCTTTGACCCTTAGTTTTCTCTGACATTCTGATAGCTAATCTTCCCCCTCTATACATTCATTATTTTGGTTGTGCATTAGTTAGATTTTTTTTTTTTTGGTATTTGTTTTCTAGTTAATCTTTTTTTTAAAAAAAAAAATCAGTATACACCTTATAAAATGTTTCTTAATATCTCCTGTTACCCAGTTTATTGTTCTCAATTTTCCTTAAGATGTTCTTTCTATTTAGTTTGCTCAAATGAGAATCTCATGTAGGATCAGTCACACATTGTATTTGACTGTTATGTTTCTTAAATCACTTTAAATTGGTGTAGACTTTTGTTTATGATGCTCACGTAGTGAATATACTATGGAAGCTCTCTTATAGGAAAGTTTCATTTTCTGCAATTTACCTGTTTCCTAGGGATGTCTTAGCTCCTGAGTTTCCTATTAACTAGAAGTTAGATTTAAAGGCATTACAGATTGACGTTGAATATCTTTGTTGAGAATATAATAGAAAAATAATGTGGTTGTGACATCATTAAATAAGTTTGGCCAATGGATCCAGTGACAACTTAATGGCCCCATTGTGTAACTGTGTTTTCCCGTGTGCTGGAGAGAATTCTGCTTGGTGTTACTTTGGCACCAAAATATGTCCAGTTACGTATCAGCCTTGTACCTAATGGATTTGAAACCAATTGATAATCTTTCGCTGAATCAGTTTCATTTTAAGTTGGAAAAACATGATTTTCTAATCTCTCCTTCCTTCTGTTAATACATTAATCTAGTAACTAGAGCTTTCAACTGGATCTTGGATTATCCTGGAATATAATTATTCCTAGAATTTTTCCCCTCCATTACCATTTTTTAAAGTAAGAATTTGAATTAATAGATCCCCCAAAAGATGACCAGTGGGTTTTCTCTGGCCTCCTTTTTTTGAGCAGCACTGTGAACTCATGAATTCTCGTGGAATCATCCCCTCCCCTCCTCTCCCCTCCCCTCACCTCGCCATTTTTCTCTTACTTTTTTTTTTTTTTTAAGATGAAGTCTCACTCCGTTGCCAGGCTGGAGTGCAGTGGCATGATCTCGGCTCACTGCAACCTCCGCCTCCCAGGTTCAAGTGATTCTCTTGCCTCAGCCTCCTGAGTAGCTGGGATTATAGGCACGTGCCACCACGCCCAGCTAGTTTTTGTATTTTTAGTAGAGACGGGGTTTCATTACCTTGGCCAGGCTGGTCTTCAACTGCTGACTTCATAATCCACTCGCCTTGGCCTCCCAAAGTGCTGGGATTACAAGCGTAAGCCACTGCGCCCAGCCAGAATCATCCTTTTTCAATCAACATGATGTTATTTTTCAGGCTCAAATGATCACTTCTTTGATCTATGGGAATCCCTTGGTGCTAGTTCTTGTGTCCTTATCACATGACCCTATTAATCCTTGAGAGCTTGTTTTATGGTATGAAAAGGATCTCTTAGTCTTAACTTGTATGTTCTTTGCCCAGACCTAGAATAAGTCATTTCTCCAATGATCCCTTTTCTTCTGAGTGGGAGGTAATATTAGAGATGAGGATGTGAGTGCAACAGGTGTAGCTGCGGAGTGAATTTGCTTCTCCGTGTAAGTTTCTAGATCTTGAAAATACAGATCTAAAAATTATGAATTCAGTATTTTCAATCAATTTTTATTTTTGCTTAATGTCTTTGATTTTATAGTTATCTTTCTTTTACAATGAAATGTAACAATATAATAATTTATCCTTTTCTATCATATAAAAACTTTTAGAACAACGCAAGTATCATTACTACCTAAAACATTACTAACTAAATTACTGACTGTGGTATAAGTTTTTTTGTAGTTTTCTGTGCTCCAAATGGTAGGGTAACGAAGATATGCTGCTTTAGCTTCCTATGGCTGCCATGACAAATTGCCACAAATTTGGTGGCTTATGACAACAGAAATGTATTCTCTCACAGACCTGGAGACCGAAGTCTTAAATCAGGCTGTTGACTGGGCCTTGTTCCCTCCCAAGGCCCTAAAGGCGATTCCTTCCTTTCCTCTCTTCCTTCTGGTGGCTCTGGGCATTCTTCGGCTTGTGGCTGTGTAAATCCAATCTCTGCCTCCATCTTTACCTGGCCTTCTCTTCTCTGTCTTCTCTTGTCTTTTATGAGAACTGTTCTTGGATTTAGGGCCTACTTGAATAATCTGGGATGATCACATCTTGAGATTCTTGACGTCATGACATCTGCAGAGACCCTTTTTCCACAAATGGTTGTACTCACTGGTGGTTGAGGGAGGAGGTTAGGACGTGGACATATCTTTTGGGGTCACGGTTCAACCCACTACAGACACTAAGATGTATAATGATTCACATAGTAAGGTTTTAATGCACATAAATGGGTTGGATATTGTTGGTCTTTGGGAGTCAAATCTACACAATCAGGGACCCAGGTGAGGCTATTTTCAACACACAGCTTCAGCTTCACCCTGCCAGTCCTCTCTTTCCAATCAAAGGGAGAAAGAACATGCAGGTGCACACCTGGGAAGTCTCTGGCCAGGCCTGGAAGTGGCATGCATCACCTGCACTCTTATTTTATTGACTAGGACCCGAAAAAATGATGAGAAATGTAGACTAGCTGAGCGCCCAGAGGGAGAAGAGAATGTTTACTAAACAGCGATTACTAGTCTCTGCCACGATTCCCAATTTTGATAGTCTTATGGTTCATTTGTTTTAGGTTGTATTCAGTATTAAAACTTGCTCTTACTTATGTATTCATTAATTTATTCATTGACTAGGTATTTAGTTGTATAGTTGAGGGAAAGGAAAGAGTGATGTGAGACAGAGAATGTGGATCTGAGTTTTCCTTTGCATATGAGTCATCTCATATGTCTCATATAAGTCAAGGGAAAGACTCCAAATGCTTAGTAGTTCCAATTTGTTTATCCCAAGTTCCAGCAATGTACCAGACAAGAATTGGCTATGGGACATGGTTATTTTTGCTACACCTCAAAAAAAAAAAACATACAAAAACAAAAAGACAGGCATTTTGTGTCTTTGCTGTTTTCTGCTTGAGATTTTGAAGGGACTTTTCATTTTCTTGAGCTCTCCAAACCAGAGGAAAGGCACGGAGTTAATTGCTGTTAAAAAGAAGTCAAGTTACTTTTAATTTCCTTCCTGAAAGCAGTTTTCTTTCCGTTAAGACTCACTTCAGGCCTCTGATTCTTTGATTCTAAAACACTGGAGAAGAAATCAAATAGCGGATGCCAACTCTTTGTATATTGAGCTTTTGGAGTTTTGGAAAGTTGGGTCTGAACCTAGAAGTTAATTTTTACATTGCATCTTTCCTCTTCTAGAGGTTTCTTTTGTCCTATAGCTTTCATACTGGAGAGAAAAATGCGGGCCTACTCTACAGAGATTGGGGTTGGGGGAGAGAAAAAGGGAGAAAGGTAGTCAAAAGAGGAGAGGAAACACTTACTCCTTTTAAAACCATCCTTTTTGGTGGCTTGACATAAATATTCTGTCTGAAATGCTGTTTGGTATTCATTGCCAGAGCTAGATACTATGGCTTGGTCCTGTTTGAAACATTAAGGCTTTAGAAGGAGCAACTTAGCGGGGAGGGAAAAAAAGAAAAGAAACTTTTAGGCCCTGTTTTGCCAAAATGTATATCACAATGCCTGCCTTCCTGCTTGATAATACAAATGGAATTATAGATCCCCACTTTCACCCCACCTTTTAAAAACAACTTAATTGCCTGAGCTGGCTTAGACTACTTGGTTGTGTTGCTTGAAGTAAACTTTATCATATGAATTACTTTTACAAACTTGGGGACACTGAGGTTGACCTTTGACCTATCTTTTAGGAAATCATTGCTAAGCAAATTGAAATGATTTATTAAGGCAGGTTAGCTAAAAATTTCTACCAAGTGATACAGATACCACTTTATGTTATTTTAACATTTGTCCATTTAACTCATAATCTTTGCTTGTGGAAAGCTATTTTTGCTCACTTTTCACACACAGTAAAATGGCTTTCTAGAAGTTGTGCAGCAAACGGTTGAGCTGAAACTAAGACTGAAGTCTACCGATGCCTGATTCTGAAAAATTTTATGTTTAAAAAGTCTTCTTGAGAAAACCACCATGCAACTGTAGCTTCTCCACCATCAAGCAATTAAATGATTACATTCACCTTGTGAAGAGTGATGTGCTAGATGCTATGACCATCATGCTTCAGAAAATATTATGGTGAATGTTTCAAAACAAGGTTGAAAAAAGATTAACACATATACTTAAAAGTAAACTGCAGAAGGCTAAATACAGAATAGAAAGCTCTCAGTCCAGATACATACTCTTTCCTGGTTGCCTGTGGCATTCTTGATGAACTTTCAAGGAAAGAAAGAGTTTAAAAGAAGTCATTTTCTGAAGTCATTGAGGAAATTGAGGTGTCCACAGTCTTTATCCCTGCTGCAGTAGTAAAACAACATTTTTATTTATTTGGGTAGCAGAAATACAAGGTAAATTGGTTTTGATTTCTAATGATAATGTACGTATCCTTGGGAGTACAGGAAGATAGGAGGATAACAGATTAGAAATATGGTTTGGGTTTTGTAAGAAACAGCTATACGTAGAGAAGAGACTGTATATCCTCCATCAGCATGGTGGATACTGGCTGTGGATAAGCTTGTGGCAGTTTGTGTCAGCTCGTAGCAGCATCTTCAGGTACTAGAAGTATTGTTATACAGATGTTTCTTACCTGTAGAGCCACTGTTGATTCCCTTTACAATCAATTTGACACAGCCACTCAGTTATTGATATAAACACCCGTGTTTTCAGATAGAGTATAGCTTCAAGTCATTCCAAAACCCTGTAAGATGAACACATCTAACAGGTTAGGTGTGTGCTTATATATCCTTGTCCTCAGCAGTGACCCATTTAGAGGGGCTTCCTTCCTATTTTCCTTATCTGCTTATCCTTAGATCATATTTGAAAGCTTGGCTTAATGATTAATTTTGACCATGTGGGTCACAGATTGAAACTGTTGTTTGCTTAATCATGGGATCTGAAGATGAAAAGAAAGAATGTGAGACTTATTAGAAGGGGTGTTTGTGTTTATTATGCTAAATGTAAATTTAAGATGTAAGGTCTTTTTTTTTTTCTTTTTTGAGACAGAGTCTCGCTCTGTCACCTAGGCTGGAGTGCAGTGGCGCAATGTTAGCTCATTGCAACCTCCGCCTCCTGGGTTCAAGCAATTTTCCTGCCTGAGTCTCCCAAGAAGCTGGGACTACAGGTGCCCGCCACCACGCCCAGCTAATTTTTGTATTTTTAGTAGAGATGAGTTTCACCATGTTGGTCAGGCTGCTCTTGAACTCCTGATCTCAGGTGATCTCAAAGTGCTGGAATTACAGGCTTGAGCCACTGCACCTGGCCTAAGATATAAGCTCTAAGGGGAAAGCCTTCAGTGGGATTATTGCAGCCTGGGTTTCAGATTTAGGTCTTCAACTTATTAGCACACATTATTTCAGTTTTTATGTTTTAGAAGGAGAATATTTATGTATCTAGGAGAATGAGATGTGGTTTAGGGGAGGGGTGAGGTACAGAACTTGGATCAAGGTAGTGAATTAAGCAAATATGAATGACAGTGAAGACGAAGTAATGGTTTGAGGTATGGAGGTACATTTAGAGCCTGATAAAGAATTGTGATGCAGTTCCCATAATTTTTAATTATTTAAATAGAATTATCAATGATATGTTTTTGAAATAGTAAAACTAAGGTTTATAGGATCCTTTGGAATACTTTATTTCTCGCAAAAGTATTAATTGACAAAGATGAGTATTTGGCCTGTCTCTAGTGTATTTCTTCTTTATTAGGGCAAGATAAACTTTTTCAGGAAAGTTGTGCTCAGTAACAAAGTAAATAAATAAAATATATCTAAAATTACTTTGATAACGTGTTTTTAATCATTTTTATTGAGGTGCAATTTATATGCAATAATGTTCACCAGTTGGGTTTTCCAAAGTGCCTAGACCATTTTGCATTCCTACCAGCGATGTAATAGAGTCCCCGTTGCTCCAAATCCCATCAACAGTCTTTTAAAAATTATCAGTCTTTTAAAATTCTAGCCATTTTTATGGGCATATGGCAGTATCTCACTGCGGTTTTAGTTTGCATTTCGCTAATAACTAATGATGTTGAGCATCTTTTTATGTGCTTGTTTGACATTTGTATATCTTCGCTGAAGGATCTGTTCTGTTCCCATCTTTTGCCTGTTTTTTTTTTATTATTATTATTTTTACTTTTTTGAGATGGAGTCTCGCTTTATTGCCCAGGCTGGAGTGGAGTGGTGTGGTCTCAGCTCATTGAAACCTCCACCTCCTGGGTTCCAGTGATTCTCCTGCCTCAGCCTCCTGAGTAGCTGGGATTACAGGCATGCACCACCATGCCCAGCTAATTTTTGTATTTTTAGTAGAGACAGGGTTTTACTGTGTTGGCCAGGATGGTCTCTAACTCCTGACTTCAAGCGATCTGCCCGCCCCAGCCTCCCAAAGTGCTGGGATTACAGGTGTGAGCCACCGTGCCCTGCCCCTTTTGCCTAGTTTTAAAAAGTGGGTTCTTCTGGAGGCAGAGGTTACAGTGAGCTGAGATCGTGCCAGTGCACTCCAGCCTGGGCAACAGAGAGAGACTCTGTCTCAAAAAAAAAAAAAAAGTGTGTTATTTGTCTTAGTGAGCTGTAGAAGTTTTAAAAAACATTGTGGATACAAGTCTGTATCAAACAAATATTTTGCAAATATTTTATTAGCTTTTGTCTTGCTTTTTAGTATTCATAACAGTATCTTTTGAAGAATAAAAGTTTTTCTGATGAAATTGAATTTATTTTTTAAGCGTCTCATGCATTTTGTTTCCTAAGAAATTTTTGTACACCCTCAGGTCACAGAGATTATCTCTTAGGTTTTCTTCTGAAAATGTAAGAGTTTTTTTCTTAGGTTTTAGTCTATGATCTGTTTGATTTGTTTTGTTTTGTTTTTTGAGACAGAGTTTCACTCTGTCACCAAGGCTGCAGTGCAGTGGTGTGATCTCGGCTGACTGCAACCTCCAGCTCCTGGGTTCAAGTGGTTATCCTGCCTGAGCCTCCTGAGTAGCTGGGACTACAGGCGCACACCACCACGCCCAGCCAATTTTTGTATTTTTAGTAGAAATGGGATTTTACCATATTGGCCATGATGGTCTCGATCTCTTGACCTCATGATCCACCTGCCTCGGCCTCCCCATATGATCTGTTTTGACATATGGGATAAGTTAAGGGTGGAGTTTCACTTTTTCCTAGTCTGTCTGTCTGTCTGTCTGTCTATCTATCTATCTATCTATCTATCTATCTACCTATCTTATCAACCGTCTGTCTGTCCGTCCGTCCATCCATCCATCCATCCATCCATCCATCCGTCCGTCCATCTATGCTTCTATATTTATCTTTTTCTCCAACTGTTTCAGCACAATTTATTTAATAGTGTTATTTTTTTCATGAACTACATTGGTATCTTTGAAAAACAATTGGCCATATACATGTGGGTCTACTTTTGTGTTCTCTATTCTGTTCTACTCGTCTATATTTTTATCCTTATGCCAGTATGTCTCTGGTTTGATTACTGTCTTGAAATTAGGTAGTGTCAATTCTCCATCTTTTTTCTTTTGCTAAATTATTTTGTCTATTTTATTCCTTTGCATTTTAATATATATTTTAGAATCAGCATGTCAGTTTCTAAGAAAAACAACTTCCAGAATTTTGGCAGAAGACGCATTGACTCTGTAGATCAATTTCAATAGAACTGACATTTACACAGTATTGACTTTTCTGATCTATGAATGTGGTATCTCTGTTGATTTAGGTGTTTTTAATACCTTGCAGGAATTTTTTTTTGACATTTCTAGTAGTATTCAAGTCTTACACGTATTTTAAAGTTACCTCTAAATATCATGATTTTTGGTGCTATTTTAAGTAATATATTTTTTAAAATGTTTCCAATTTTTTGTTCTTAGAGGAATATTGTTTTTGAAAAACCTCTCACCACTTCATTTATGCCTTTATAGAGAGAGATGGTTTATGTTATATCACTGTACTTACCAAAACCCAGTTTAATAATTAAACTCTATTTTATGGCTTCTGTAATAGAAACAACTGCCTTGGATAAATGTTGAAGTTTAGCATTCTGAGCTTGGTTCTTATGTTTAAATCTGTGTCTAAATTAAAGCAAGTGGTAAGGGTAGAATGATTAAGATCTGATGACTTCTTCTTATTTTCAATTGTTCTGTTCACAAGCATGCTTTCTTTGCTTGTATCAAACAGCTCACACTACTTACTGATTTTAGTGGAAAGCAGCTTCTTTCTCTAGCTCGTCTTATGCTACTTGCTTTACAGTTTCACTGACAAATGTTACGGCCTTAGTAAATATTCCAGTTCAGTTTGAGTCAGCTAGCACCTATTGAAGTTATGATAATTATACACAAAATTTGTACACTGTTTGAATTGAGGCTAGTGGAGTTTCAGAGAAGCCGGTTAATATAATTGTAGTCAGAAAAGCAGTTCTTAAAATTGGAGCTTGTAATTTAAAAAAAATTCTTGAGTAATTGAAAAATATTAGTGCTCTTGAATTGCCTAATGCTTTCTACAAGAACTCTTAATTCTTATTTTGTCTTTTTTTTTTCCGATCAGATTTTGAACTCTGTTCTTCCCCAACCCCCAGTGTTTTATTTGTGCAATACATGACTATCTCTGGAGACTCTGAAAGATCGTCTGTACTTTCTTTTTGTTTGAAAAGCATTCCTAAGAGGAGTAGGATTAAAGAAACCCATTCAATATTATATATTAGAAAATGAGTTATAGAATGTTTTGGTCAGGAAAGACTCGTTGAACTAGAGAAATTCTTGCTAGTCTAAATAAAGGAAAACATTTGGAAAAGTCTCATCGAGGTTATTTTCAGTCTGAGAGCTGTAATGGAACACTTGGAAAGCTGTCCTCTTCTCTTCAGCTAGCAAGATGATTTCATATTCAGAGCTGAAGAATGTTTTGAGGCTCTCCAAGAAACTATGGCTGTGGAATGAATCTGATGTGCTGATTTTTCAAGTCTAATCTGGTGCAGAAATGGCCAACTTTAAAAATTGGGAATGGAGGAAAGAGGCACACAGTATTAATCATGCGTTTTTTTTCCACGATTCAAGACTCCCGATTGATTCCCTGTTGTCTGTCCTATGTTCCTAACCACGTATGTGACATCCGCTGTGGTTTGTTCCAACTTTACCATTTAGATTCTTTGTGCAGTTTTCATAAACTGGATTACTAGAACTCAGCTACACCTCTGGAAGTTAGTACCGCATATCCTGCCTTTCTCTGCCTTTGTTCCCATGTTCCTCATCTGGAAAACTCCTCTGTCTCCTGCCTCTTACACCATCCCAGGATATCTATGCACTGCCTGCCTTCCAAAATTTAATTCAAAAGCCACTTTGTCCAGGGAGGTTCCTTTGATCATCTCAATTGGGAAGAGTCTCACCTTTCTTTGAACTTCTAAAGGATCACATATGGCTCTTATCATATTCTACTTTGTATTACAACTGTCTGTTGTATCCCAGAGATGAGATTTAATGCTTGGCAATTGAACTTATTTCTTTTTGTGCTTTTTACAGTGTCTTCTGTAATGTGTTCTGGATAGGTGAAAAAGTAAAAAGTCTTTTTAAAGTTTTCATTTTACTGCCTGGAAACAGGGGACCCAAACATGTTAGTAAGATTTAAAATGTTCAGCGGCAGGGGCTTGTTTAGCAAAATATTTTCATCCGATAATAACCAGAGGGATCCTTCTAAATAGTAGCACAGCTGGCACTAGCTTCCTCTGGTAGACATCATATGAATTAGAATCTCATCTGAACTTGCCTTCTTGGCCATCTGTTAGTAGGGCAGAGACTTCATACTTTTTCCTCATTTTCTCTCAATTGTCCTCACCTTTCTCGCCATCCCTGACACACTCCTATGCATACTTTTTCTAGATTGGGACAGTCCGCCAGCTACTCTGAAATTTCAGAATTTTATTTTTAGTTTGGGGGAGCAAGGAGCATGCATTCTTTTCAGGTCTTTGGTTCTCTCAGTTCTTTGGGAATCTAGGTCTATTTGTGTAAATTGTTTTTTATTTGTATAAATGGTTATCCCTGGGAGGGCAAGGTATTATGGCTTACCTCGGTCCCGCCTGTTTAGGGATTGATTGGTCTTGACAACCCTCTCCCCTCCCATGGCCCACCCTGTTTCACTGTCCTTGGTCTCTTCCATATTGGATAAATCATTTTTGTCCATATACAATATTAATGCAACATTTTATTCTCATCTTCTCCCTGTTACTTGTGTCAGCATTATTTATTTTAGAGGGTAAACCCCTTGAGGATATGGATGATGTCTGTCAGCTTAACTCTGAAGAATGCTTAGCACTAAGCTGTATCTTACAAATTAGTACTTACTAATGGCAATAGTGCTGCTTGTAATATTGGCTCATTTAGAGACTACAGTTTGCCTACTCTGCCTTTGGAAAGGATGCCCAACTACTTCCAGCTTCCAGGAAGAAAAACATTCAAGTGTAGTGACATTGTGTGAACAAAAACAACGCCCTTTAAATTGTTACTATCTAAAATGAGTTATAATAGGATCGGGAATAATAAAACATTAATATTCACATAATGATGATGACATCTAATTCATCCCTGAGGGTGTTCAAGCGGTTTATGTAGCTCTGCTAATACACCACTGAAACAGAGCCAGTGACTGTGTGGCCGTCCCAGACAGGGAGAGAAACTCAACCGTGTGTGCCCTGAGAGCCGTTCATTTCCTGAAACTTCTATTTTCATATGTCATGTTATAATTTCTTTCCTTAGCCTCAGAATATGAAGGTGTAAGATAAACTGGAATGGAATTCTTATTTGATTGTGGAGCTGTGTATCCAAATGTGATTTATGGAGCGGAAATGCTTATAACATGCTTGTTCTGAGTCCAGCTCACACCAAATTAACCCCAATTAATTTCTCATGTAATTGGATAGAGAGGATGTAAAAGGTCAGAAATGCTTAGCTAGATGAGTCGAATGTCCAATTCCAAACCTTTACACAGAAAGGCTTTTAATGACAAACTCTATTAGATTTAAGTGGAGAGAGAGGAGGAGGACATACAGGGAGAAGAGGAACCAAAGAAACAGTTCAGCGTGTTAGAAAAGTCTGCCTGTCTGTGTCTAGTAGAAAAGGCCATGTTGTAGCATAGCCGGTGAATTCTGTTTGCTGTGACTTACCTAATTAAATTACTACACTCCTTTCGTAGTCCATCACTTAGTTCTTTTCAGAATGGTCTAGTTTCCCACCTTGGGTTCCAGTAGACTTGGTCATTAAGTAGAGTCCAATAAATGTTTTCTCTTTTACTTATCTGCAAGGCAGGTATGTGTATAGGCAGCCTAACCTTCCAGGTAACCAGTAGGGAAAGGGGAAGCTAGCTTAAGCCTTAGGGGATTGGGTTAATGAGGAAACGTATGATTATGAATGAGAGACACAGCTGCGGCTCATCAACAAATGTTCTTTGGCTCTGACATGAGCTTGACTAACTTGTGTGTACTGAACCTGCTGGGGTACATCCTGTAGAGTGTGCCTGTAGTCTCTTTGTGTACTTTTATACTTTAAAAGCTTACCCTTGATTTATGAAAGAAGTGACTCGTATGTGACATTTTAAAAAAGTTTAATGCTTGGAACATTAAGGAAGATCAGCTCTGTGCCAAGTATTCTTTTACATACTGGGACTCAATGAAGAATAGAACATGTTTCCACCTTTTTAAAAATGTTTATACTATTAAATTCAAATGAGCATGCTTATGACAGTGTAGTGAAAAGAGTAAAAATCGGAAAAACTCAGAAAACCTGTATTTGAACAACAGAAACATTGGGAAAATACTTCAGAGGATGGGGACACACACACACACACACACACACACACACATATATATGATTTCAGGTATGTCATTTAATCTTTGAGCCTCAGTTCCCTCATCTGCAAAATGGAGTTAATATCTACTTGCCAGATATACAAGCTTGAGTGAGTTAAGGGATCTAAAGAATATGATAAACTGTAAAGCATCACTGAAAGATAAGTTAATAATCGGAGAAACAAAAAGTACTGCCCCACATGAAAAGATAATTGTGTTTCTGGGTTTGCATAAATGAAGTTGTTTTTAGAAACAAGAAATCTTCTGATCGTTACTGGAGAGGTGTGCTGAATACAGATTGAATTCCTAACAGACTAATTTGTTAAAGTAAAATATTTATAAGTGACACAGGAACTTAAAGAAGGTTCCTTGATTCTAAGGTTTGCTCTCATCCTCTCTTTCCTCCCAAACCCCTTCCAATGCAGTTGGTTGGCTTAGTGTACCTAAATGTTAATAAATGACTCTGGGTTTTTTCTTTGACTGCTTTTGGGGAATGATTAAAACCCCCAGAACAATGGATATTTCCCATCCCTGAATATTTCATGAAGAAAGTTTGATCACACAAAGCAATACATGGCAGGGGTTCAGGGTGGTGGTGGTATGTGATCAGACATTCTGAAGGAAATTTGTATTTTAAAGGCTGTTTCACAAGGCTTATAAATTCATATTGATAGCTCATCATGACTAAAGAATATTTTTGTCCCTAAGAATAACATTTCTACACAGTGTGACTCAAGTTGGTGACTTAAGATACTTATATCAATGTTGTCGAGCAAGCAGGTAACTAGGTCCTGAAAATAACATGGGATATGAAGCAGTTTTGAAAGTGTGGGTGATGGAAAACTACCAACCAAAGCAGTTATGACTTTTAATGCAGTATCTAAAATTCTAATCTTTAGAGGGGAAAATATATTAATTCAAATGAATAGGATGCCTATAATCCATCCGAAGTCCTTCAAAATAAAGGTGTTTGGCAAGGTGCTGAAATTCTCTGATGTATTTTCCTAGTGCTTCTGTTGTTCGGTTTGACCACATGAAGACAGAGAGAAGAGGTTTGGTGAGTTAGGTGCTGAATTTATAACTTAAACAGTGGCTCCTTTAGATATTAGACAGACAACCCCAAGTTTTACCAAAACAATTGGGGCTTTGTATTCTTCCTCCATAACAGTTTTATTTGAATCCCTGGATGTAGGCTGAGTTTTTTTTCTCCTCTCCATCTCCCTCTACCCTTCTTTCATTGTCCCCATGAAAGTTTTATGTGAGTTTTATTTAAGAACTCATACAAAATACAGCCGGGCACGGTAGCTCACACCTGTAATCCCAGCACTTTGGGAGGCCAAGGCAGGTGATCACCTGAGGTCAGGAGTTTAAGACCAGCCTGGCCAACATGGTGAAACCCCATCTCTCCTAAAAATACAAAAATTAGTCGAGTGTGGTGGCCGGTGCCTGTTGTTCCAGTTACTTGGAAGGCTGAGACAGAAGAATCACTTGAACCCAGGAGGCAGAGGTTGCAGTGAGCTGAGATCGTGCCACTGCACTCCAGCCTGGGAGACAGAGTGAGACACCATCTCAAAAAAAAAAAAAAGAAAGAAAGAAAGAAAAAGAACTCATATAAAATATTCCAGATAAATGAATTTTAATCCTCATCTTCCTCCTCTTTCTGAACTGGTTAATTTCTAAGCAACGTTAATTTGTAACCCTTTGCTGTTAGCAACTACGTGCAACTCATCACGTAGACAATTCTTCAGATATTTTTTAGTGAGCTATTTTAAATACCTTTTGGGAAAAGGCACCTCAGAAGTCATGGTGGTCTTGCTCGATAGTTACAACCCCTCCAACTGAGATTCTCAGGTTTTCTGTTCACTTTGATCCTCTTGCAAAAACTACTCAAAATTGGCAGCATCCATGATTTTATCGTTTAGAGGGTGGGTGCAATCAAGAGTGAACTTCAGAACCTTCCTTTTTTGTCCCCCTTCTCCCCATTCACCACAAGCTTTTTCACGGGTTCCAAGGCAGCAGTGGAGGCAGAAAGAGGAGATGGGCAGACTATACCGAGGCAGATGGCCCTGCCTGAGTTTTCTTAAGTGGATGTAATGTGGACCAACTGTGTTTTAAAGCATGAGGCTTCCTTATTTTCTCTTTCTTGGAAATACATTATCAGTAAGTTGCTCGAACAAATGGAAAATATGTGAAATATAACAACAAAGGCTAAGCATATTTGAAAAAGTATGAAAAAGCATGTTTGAAAAAATAGACCTTGCTCATAATTTCAAGTCCTAAGGAAATATCGTCAAGTCAACAGGACTAGCAAATGTGTATAGTTGAGTAAGCCCTTCTGAGTCGCCATAGTCCCAAGTAGGAAACGAAAATAAGCTGCCTTTAGTGACTGTCCAAGATAGGGCTCACTAAATGAATGAATGACTGTGTGTTACATGTGCTACTCCACCAAATTTTATTATGGTAAAAATCTAAATACAATTTTTCTGTTGTGAAGATGTAACCTAAAAAACAAAACATTAGAAGTCTCTCAAGACCTGTTGAAAGGATCGAATTTAGGTACCAAAACAAATACTGCATTGGCCAGAGTTAGAATTTAAGTTTCATTCCTTTGGGACCCTTTATTCAGGGAAAGGTGGTATTTGCTATGGAAGAATGGAGCACAGTTTGAGTGTTGAGTGATCCTAGGAATTTTTAAAATTAGAGTAGTCCAGTTGCCATGGCTTACACCTGTAATCCCAGCACTTTGGGAGGCCAAGGCGGGCGGATCACAAGGTCAGGAGTTTGAGACCAGCCTGGGCAGCATGGTGAAACCCCATCTCTACAGAAAATACAAAAATTAGCTGGGCATGGTGGTGCACACCTGTAGTCCCAGCTACTTGGGAGGCTGAGGCAGGAGAATCACTTGAACCTAGGAGGTGGAGGTTGCAGTGAGCTGTGATTGTGCCACTGCACTCCAGCCTGGATGACAAAGCAAGACTTCATGT
Source organism: Plecturocebus donacophilus (assembly GCA_004027715.1). Lineage (NCBI taxonomy): Eukaryota > Metazoa > Chordata > Mammalia > Primates > Pitheciidae > Plecturocebus > Plecturocebus donacophilus. The sequence continues at coordinate 28,488 of PVKP010009551.1, forward strand.
CAAAAAGAAAAAGAAAAAGAAAAAATTAGCTGGGTGTGGTGGCCTGCACCTGTAGATCCAACCTCTTAGGAGACTGAAGTGGGAGGATCGCTTAAACCTAGGAAGTCAAGGCTGCAGTAAGCTGTGATTGTGCCACTGCATTCCAGCCTGGGTGACAGAGTGAGACTCGTCTCAAAATTTTTTTTTTCAATAACTGGAATTATATTATTTAAAAGGATAATATTTATATTCTGATATCTGAGATCAGCTGTTGTCATACACGAGGTTGGAAATAATGACTGGCTTCTAGATAGCTCATCAGTTCATTTTTCTGAGCTTCTTGTGATTATTTTAGCCCTCAGCTGGACACTGCTAAATCCCCATGGCAATAGGATCTCCCGATTGCTTGGTGAAGTGATGGTGACTTAAAAAAAGGATTTATACACAGACACAATGATGGTACTAAAGAAATTGAATAGTTGTGAATTATTACTTAGAAACTGCTCTCAAGATAGAACATTTGGAGGAATAATTAGAAAAAGTATGCTGCTCTTTTTTTAAAAGCAGCTTTATTGAGATATAGTTTATGTACTACAGAATTCACCCTGATCATTTTTAAATAAAGGAAAAATATTAATAGGTGTCCCACAATAAAACATTTCCCCCTATTTTTAAGTATAGACAGTAACAAATACAGATTTTAAATAATAAGATGATCTTTTCAGTATTATTACAGTGGCCTTGAGCTGTTTATAATCTACTAGTAAGCAAGGCTTCAGTGGACCACACAGAATGATGTGGTTCCCTGTGTTGGAGGAATACAAGTTTCTATGGGATAAACAAATGCATGCACATGCTGGCCAGTTGTCAGAGTGAAGTATCAGAAAATTCCATTGTGGAGTAAGTGGTAATCAGATTATAAAGAATTAAAGTAAGAAAATAACTTTTGGGTTGTATGAAGAAAAGAACATGATAAAGATTTTCTTCCCCTCCCCTCCCCTCCTTCCCTCCTCTCTTTCTTTCTCTCTCTTTTCTTTACTTTTTCTTTTCCTTTTTCTTTCGACAGGGTCTTCCTCTGTTACCCAGGCTGGAGTGCAGTGGCACGATCAGGGCTCACTGCAGCCTTGACCTCCCAGGCTCAGGTGATTCTCCCACCTCAGCCTCCTGGGTAGCTGGAACTGCAGGCACTCACCATCACACCCAGCTAATTATTTGTGTTTTTTGTATAGAGGAAATTTCACCATGTTTCCCAGACTTGTCCTCATTTCTTGATGAATCGTTTTTTCTTTTAGAGCTGATTTAAACTTTTTCTTGTGAGAAATATAGCATCTATACAGAAAAGGTAGTTAAGTCTGAGAACCAGCATAGTAAGTGCTATAAAGCCAGCACCTTTGTAACTGCTACTCAGATCAAGAAATAGAACTCCTGTCCTCTCAGAAATGTGTCGTATTTCCCCTTTTGATTACAGCTTTCCCCACTTCAGTCCTCCAGCCATGACTTTCAGGCTGATCATCTCCAAATACACGTATATAAAACCATATCTGTGTATGTATAGTGTTACCACTTGAGTATGTATAACCATTAAAGTATGATTTTTCCCATTTTATAAGTGTGAAGAAATGGAATCAGGTGTTCTTCTTGGCTCAGCATCAGGTCTGTGAGATCCATTCATAGCAGCATGCAGTACATGGCTTGTTTTCATTGTAATCTAGTATACTGTTGTATGAACATTAATACAAGTACTTGTTCATTTTATGGTTTGTGGACATGTGGTTTCTACTTAGGTTTTTACTGTTGCCTGTTCTGCTTTGGACATTAGGGTCTATAAAACCTGATACACATGGCATGAATTCTTGAAAATACGGTTCCTCTATTGGCAGCATTAGCATAAAATGCCTTAGAAATGTCGATTCTTGGGCCCCACCTCTGGCCTACATTCAAATATCACCTTGGAATGTATATTATGTATGTTTCTGCTTATTCCAGTGACTGCCTTTGCTCAGGATACTTTTGGATCTCCCAGGTTGGAATTCATTCATGACAGCATGCACACATGTGTACACATGCAAACACACTCCCACATTCCAGTTATTTAGCAGTAGACTCATTGCTCATATTTGAAAACAATTAGCTTTATCAGTTTGAGTCAAATATTTGGTTAAAATAAATATTAAAAATAAAAAAAGTAAAAGATAAAATAAATATTCAAAAGAGAAAGATGGCCGGATGCAGTGGCTCATGCCTGTAATCCCAGCACATTGGGAGGCCGAGGCAGGCAAATCATGAGGTCAGGAGTTCAAGACCAACCTGACCAACATCGTGAAACCCTGTCTCTACTAAAAATACAAAAATTAGCTGGGTGTGGTAGCACGTGCCTATAATCCCAGCTACTCAGGAGGCTGAGGGAGGAGAATTTCTTGAGCCCAGGAGGCAGAGGTTGCAGTGAACCAAGATTTTGCCATTGCGCTCCAGCCTGGGTGACAGAGTGACTCTGTCTCAAAAAAAAAAAAAAAAAGATTTGCCAACATTGAAGATATTCAAAAGAATATGCAAAAGATTGAAGACCTGCTGAAGGAGGACCTGAACCACGCTGGGCAAACGATCATTTCTAGAGTGGAAGCTGCAGGGCCCTGCAGAGAAGGCAGTACTGACTCTGCAGTTGAGCAGACGTGGGTTCAAACCCACGTGTACCTGTGACCAGCAGTGTCATTCAGGAGGAGTGCTGCATTTCTTTGAACTTCAGTTTTCCTTCTATGCTAAGAGGGGATCACATAATCTACTATCAAGATTCAAAACAATTAGTACATAATGACTGCTTACAGGGCTGCATTTATACTGTGGTTGCATTTCAGTCATATTTTGGTAACATGAATCTGTTATGTCTGACTGTGTCGTGGCTTCATACTCTTCATGCTTTTTACTTTTGTGCTTCCTGCAGGAACGATTCCAGGTGAAGAATCCTCCCCATACTTACATTCAAAAGCTCAAAGGCTATCTGGATCCAGCTGTAACCAGGAAGGTAAGATGGATTTGTTTCCACTGTTGTTGCTTCCTTATAAGTGAGGAGAATCCTCCTGCATTGGAAGAGACCTTCCTCTGTGTTAGAGCCTCTGCCAGAGCCTCCACAAAAACACAACCTTGGGAGACAGACAATGTAAGAAGACAAAGGGAAAAAAGCACCCTTCTCACTTGAAGACGTGTGCTTTTTTCCCTAAAAGTTCTTTCCTGAGATGGGAGTCACGTACCTCTGATGGTTATTGAGTCACTGCTGTTTGCAGTTACACGGGGCAGTGAGACCAGTCCAGGGGTGTTTAGGTCTCTAGAAGAGCAGCCTTTGCAAAGGGAATACTTGCCTTTCAGTTTTTCATGCTTTGGTGAGTTTCCAGAGACTTTGAAAAATCACTGGGCTTTTGTCCTCCCAGCTGTGCACTCACATCCTGTGTTGATGCTTTTAGCAGCTTCACCGCCTCCTCACCCCCAACTGCTGCCCTGGCCTGAGAAGGTAAGGAGAGAATAGCTGATTCCATTCTCAATGGACTCTCCTTTTACAAACAAGCCCTGCTTTGTGCAGCCACACAATTGGTTTAAACTGATGCCTCGTGGTAAAGCATGTAGCCTGGCACGGCCCTGCGGGCCTGAATCAGTCTTGGGATGTCTCAGGGCAGAGCTGTCATTGCTCAAGATGGGTGAAGGGGTGCTTCACCAGATAGCGCTTATTTTTCCATTGACCTTCTACAACTCCTGCTTTCAAGGCTCCAGTGAAAATATCTCAGGCTGATTCTCTCTGTTGTTTCGATGTGTGACTTATGAGAAAAGAATGGTACACTTGACCTGGTTAGCCACTGTTTCCAGGGCTCTTGAAGCTTGCATTAAAAAATTTTTTTTTCCTTTATTTTCTACTCTAACTTTTCCTTCCCTCACCCCACCCCCTTCCCCCAAAAAAATGTCCAGCAAAGGAGAACAACTATTATTTCCTTCTGGAAGCTTCCTGGACCTTTCTCTTATGATTAATATGTAGACAAGGTGAAATAAAATCTAGTAGTGATGATGACAGTAGAGTGCAGAACTTTGTCATTGGCTGTATGTCATATGTGACTTGAATGTGACACAGTCTTGAACGCAGGAATGTACTTGTCAAAGTATCATGATACTTCTCCCCTCATAAATGTGGCACACACATTTCTTTCTAAAAGACCTGTTGTCAGGTCCTACAGATGAGACTGTTGCTCAGTTCTTGTTAATTTATCTCGTTTCTCCCTTTCCCTAAGAATGTGGCAGTCTTTATTTCATCAGTTTAAAGAAGTCTATAAAGAAAGATACACCCAGGCTGGGCGCGGCGGCTCACACCTGTAATCCCAGCACTGTGAGAGGCTGAGGCGGATAGATTACCTGAGGTCAGGAGTTTAAGACCAGCCTGACCAACATGGTGAAACTCCATCTCTACCAAAAATATAAAAATTAGCCAGGCAGGGTGGCACGCACCTGTAATCCCAGCTACTCGGGGGACTGAGGCAGGAGAATCACTTGAACCTGGGAGATGGAGGTTGCAGTGAGCCTGGGCAACAAGAGCAAAAAACTCTGTATCAAATAAATAAATGAATAAATAAATAAAGACACACCCATACACACAAAATACATCCCTAGACAGGCATTTTTTGCACTATTTCTTTGCAAAGGGGCAGCAAGATTCTATTTTAGAATTGATTTCTAAAGGTTTTCTGAAACCCCCAAACTTATAACCTTCAGGCTGGATGGCTCAGACCCCAGCATTGAGCCCTAATGCTCACCCTGAGCTGTGTGTGGCAGAGATGTTGATGTTTATACAGAAGACTGAGACCTTTCTTCATACAGAATTCATCCTACTTCCAAAAAATTCCTTCCATATTTTTCCAGTTCTGAATAGAAAGGGAAAAAACATGCAAACTACTAGAGAGTGTGGCTTTGGCCCCCACTTCCTATCCCACATGGAGGAAGATGCTTAGAAGGAAGAGGTGAGCTTCCTCCTAGCACAGTTCAGTTCTCCTTTAGATCAGCTGTTTCTGGGTTTAGGCAAAGAGAACAAAGCGAAACAAAACAATAAACAGCCTTCCCAGAAAATGTTTTGCTTCCTCACAAATAATAAACCAGAGCAGGACAAAAGATGTCTGTTTGGGCCTTCATTCCTCGTGACATTTCTGACCTGGTCCATGTGCGTTCACCTGAAAGGCCATGTTTGGTCTGTGCCTCGTTTTTCAAGATCAGTTATTCAGCTCAGAAAAAATAAAATGGATGGTAGATTAACCACCCCCGCTTTAGTAGGATTCTGTCAGGAGCTGGCAGGAGGAAATGATCTGTTCCACACAATATAATTGTAATGCTTAAAGCCTGGAAAAAAAAGGAGATTTGTTGAAATAAGACATGGCTTGCAGTTAAAATGAGCTTAAAATTCTCAGCTGCATTACGGTGGGGGAGAAAAAGATTTGAAATTGGGGCTTTAAATTTCAGCCAGACAGTCTAGGCTGGGCAGTCTTTCTTTAACTGTGTCTGGAGTCCTCGAATAACTGATTCATTAATCTTTTGTGCAAATTGAATAGAAGATACTTAATTTGCTCTTCTGAAAAAAATTTTTTAAGCAATATCTATTTAGATTTTCTTCTAAATAGTTTTAAATGAAACCTCTAGGGCAGGAAAGGAAGAGCCTAAATTAGATATCTCCGTGAACAGAAGTCTCCAAACCAGCCTCCTTATTTAATACCAGGAAGTGATTAGTCTGTGTTTAAAGGAGTCTGGTCCTTTGCTGGTGCTGCAGTTGTGAGATGAAACCTATGTAGGGCTCATTCTGGGCTCAGCTGCCTCTGCGGGCTCATCCCAGGCTTCCCTCGAAGGGGAGGGAAGGGAGAATAATACAGAGTGCTCACTGATCCTGTCTGGCTCCCCACAGGTACATCATTTCTCTTCGTAGTGTTTTAAAGCATTCTGTATACATTTTAGAAGTGCGAAGTGTTAGCACTCATTGTGTACATATTAGACAGGTGAACCCCACGACTTCTCTGTGGCCCAGAATCTAGCTGAAAATTGAGCCGTTCATAAGGTAATGTAATACAGGAGTAAATTCAGTTTAGTTTACCTCCGTTATCAGGCAGTTGCAGAAGGGTAGTGCCTAGGAAGCACAGTCAGTACCCAAAAATATTAGCACTGCTGCTGTTATTATTACCTCATCATGTTTTGATTTAGTTACCTGGTTTCAGTACATAGCTCCTAGACTTTCAGCGGACCTGCTTTTATACTCTGCTGTTTCCTCAGTGTTACGCTGGTGCCCTTGTGCCTGATGGCATATGTAAGGGATGACCTTGCCCGAGGGGGCAGAAGGCAATATTAGGGGCTGGGTGTTAGTTCATTTGTATTGCTATAAAGAAATACTTGAGGCTGGGTGATTTATGGAAAAAGCAGGTTTCTTTTGACCTATAGTTCTTCAGACTGTACAGGAAGTATAGTGCTGGCATCTGCCTCTAGCGAGGGCCTCAGGGAGCTTACAATCATGACTGAAGTCTAAGGTGGAACAGGTGCGTCACATGGTGAGCGACAGGGAGGAGGTACCAGCCTGTTTTAAACAGCCAGATCTTACAGGAACTCTTTGAGTAGGAGGCCACTTACTATCACGAGGACAACACTAAGCAGTTCATGCAGGATCTGCCCCCATGACCCATATACCACCTCCCACTAGGCCCACCTCCAACATTGGAAGTCTCATTTCAGTGTGGGATTCGGAAGGGACAAACATCCAGAGCATGTCAGGGGCCCAGTAGAAGCAAAGGCTGCAGGGAATGAATCAGAAGTGCACACAACACAGATCTTAGAAGGCTGAGTTATTTTCTGACACCCACCTGTGCAGGCAGCCTGAGGCTTAGATCTCTGACATGGGAGTGGCTACATTGGAGCAGCCAGCACATCTGGAAATGGTTGCCCTAGCTGTGTAACCACAGATCCTAGAATTTTTTGTCTCCTTTCCTTATGTACAGAGCAGACTGCCTGCTTTATCCTACTGAGTCTCCTCTACTCCATTCCTCCATTCCTAATTCTTAGCTCCAAGGAAAGAACTTAGAGAATACCTTTAGCTTCCCATCCTGCACTACTTGCTCCCATCCTTTTTTTTTTTTTTTTTTTTTTGAGACGGGGTCTCACTCTGTCACTAGGCTGAAGTGCAGTGGCACGATTTTGGCTCACTGCCACCTCTGCCACCCAGGTTCAACCAATTCTTGTGCCTCAGCCTCCCAAGTAACTGAGATTACAGGCATGCCACCATGCCTGGCTAATTTTTATATTGTTTAGTAGTGATGGGGTTTCTCCATGTTGGCCAGGCTAGTCTCAAACTCCTGACCTTAGGTGATCCACCTACTTTGGCCTCCCAAAGTGCTGGGATTACAGGTGTGAGCCACTGAGCTTGGCTATTACTCCCTTTTCATGACAAGTACTGTGCTGAGCCTCCTCATTACTGGAAGTGGTCTAGGAAGCTCTGGGGTTGTGTGCCCCCCAAATTCTCAAGTATGCCACCATTTCTTAGGCCTGTTAGGACAGAAAAGGGAGTGCCTCTCTTTTTTCCATCACATTGGGGGTATTTTTATTTCCTATTTTTTTTTTGAGACAGAGTCTCACTCTGTTGCCCAGACTGGAAGGCAGTGGCATGATCTCAGCTCACTGCAACCTCTGCCTCCCGGGTTCAAGTGATTCTCCTGCCTCAGCCTCCTAAGTAACTGGGATTACAGGCATCCACCACCATGCCCAGCTAATTTTTGTATTTTTTTTTTTAGTAGAGATGGGATTTCACTGTGTTGGCCAGGCTGGTCTCGAACTCCTGACTTCGTGATCCGCCCACCTTGGCCTCCCAAAGTGCTGGGATTACAAGCGTGAGCCACCGCGCCCAGCCTCCTATTTCTTCTTATACAGGGATTCTGGAAACCTGACATGATCTTTTTAGATTGTCTTGGGAATGGCATTTATGGAGAAATGGTGAGACTATCTGCTTCCTTGGTGGCCCTGGTTAGAAGCAGCTGGTGGGGAAGCCAGGGGCTTTCAGAGGAAGACAGCAGGGTGACAGGAGCCTATTGTGCTGATCTGTACTTCAGGTCTTCATGGGCCACCAGGTCCCAGCTGTGGGCATAGCTCTTGCTACCCTACATTCTGGAATCCTTACTTCCATCCTCCCTTTTCTTGTCCTTGGAGCTGGAGGAATGTGTCCACTGCAATTGTCGCAGTAGAGGAGAGAGGTCCTTTATATTCTAAGCCAGAATTCTCAAAGCTCTTTCCTGTAAACAGCGTAACATAAGGTGGTTCAGGTTTGTAGCACAGATAGCCTGGAGCTCTGCTTAGGAGGCGCTGATGTCAAATTTTCTTCCTTCATAGTGGCCTGAGACTGTCACTTTAAATAAATATTTCTGTAGGAAAATGTGTTCCAAAGGACTGATGTGCAGTGTAGCCCACTGGTATCTTGGAAGTGATTTAGGGTCAAGAGGCTAGAGAGGTGTATATTAATACATTTCCTATCAGAGGTGGATTCACTGGAGAAAGAAGCCCCAAGGGAGTCCTGGAAGCATAGGTGGGATTTTAACAGGTTAGGGAATGAGGAAGGGCACTTCATGTCAGGAGGGCGGTGTGCTCTGGAGGAAGGACCCTCCAAGTGAGGACTAAGGGTCAGAGGTAGCTCTGCATGTTTATTTTTGGAACATGTTAGGTCATCTGGAAAAATTAACATAGCAAGTCTGAGACCGCTATCCTTAGAAGGCTTGCTTGTGACCAGGCGTGTGGCTCATGCCTGTAATCCCTGCTGTTTGAGATGCCAAGGCAGGCAAATCACTTGAAGTCAGGAGTTTGAGACCAGCCTGACTGACACGGAGAAACCTCATCTCTACTAAAAATACAAAATTAGCCAGGCATGGTGGCACAGGCCTGTAATTCCAGCTACTCAGGAGGCTGAGGCAGCAGAATTGCTCGAACTCAGGAGGCCAAGTTTGCCATGAGCCAAGATTGCACCATTGCACTCCAGCCTGGGCAAAAAGAGCAAAACTCTGTCTCAGAAAAAGATAAAAAAAGAAATAAAAGATAAAGGCCTGCTTGCAAGGTTGGCTTTGGCTGGTGTCTGGGAACTTGTGTTTGACGTAGGAAGGTTCCTACCATTTCCTGATAAGAATGTTTGCCTGTGCCTAAGCTGTTTATGAAAACAACACAGCTTATGCTGAATTCCCGTTTTCCTTTTGGGAGTCTGAATTTTTGTTATATGCTAGGCAGGGAGTTACCTATTAAACCAGCCCCCAATAAGAACCTGGCCACTGAGTCTCTAATGAGCTTTATGCATGTTGTCGTTTGTGACTCCTCGGGGAGAGGATTCCTGGAAGATTGCACCTGGTTTGCTGCACGTTTTATCCCATGCACCATTTCTCTTTGCTGATTCTGCTTTGTGTTCTTTGGCTGTAATACATCACAGCCATGGGTATAACTGTATGCCGAGTCCTCTGAGTCCTCCTAATGACTCACCACAACTGGAGGTCGTCCTGCGGTCCCTGACCCGTGGGGATATTGGTCAATATCATTGTGTGTGTGGGGTAGGAAAATAAAATGTGCTTACTGAAAGACACTATATAAAGGAATTTTTCTAGTCCTTTCTCAGTAGCTATTTTTCATAGTGAGGAAAATTTGTGTGCTTTGCAACAGAAAACGTAAGGGAAGCCCATTTTAGAAGTGAAGATATTTTTCATGTTGTGTTAAATTTATTATAAGTAAGCTTCAGTTATAGCAGTTGCTAAAGTATTTTGTGAGAATATGTGTTCTTGAATTCTAGAAATTCAGACGGCGTGTTCAAGAATCCACACAAGTGCTAAGAGAACTGGAAATTTCTTTAAGAACCAATCACATTGGGTAAGTATACCCCTTTAACATCTTAAGCTCTAAAGCTTTTGGACACTTTATAAAGTAACTGAATCATATCCAAAGAATTGAGCTTTGTTATGGTTCATTATGAATTAAAAGACTAAGGTTTTAGTGGCTGTAACCTTTGTTAGTACTCAAATTGCTTACTGCCCAAGAATCAGCAGAAGCAAGGCAGATAGTCCTTGATTTGGAGTTCATAACGATCCTTTATTTCTTTGCATGGGTGCAGTAAATATGGACACTTGGTTTCGTGTGTGCATAACAATTGGATGACAAATCAGGAACCCCCAAGTGTGGATGTAGACTGAGATCTTGGAAAATCTCTAAGCTTTTACTGTAGTTCTCCAAATTGGTTCGTTGAAGCTGCTTTATTTCCTTTTCATTAATTCTCTAGAGTTTCTGGCTAGAATGGGACGGAAGCTGGAATAATGTCACTTGACTCACCTCATTGCACTCAGACACATTCTCAGTCTCTTTTTCATACATCTCAAAATCTCAGGACCATGAAGTGTAAATCCACTCTGGGAAAATAAAGTTCAGGGAATCTCTGCACTAAGCATTTCTGAGAGTTTCCTTCAGGCAACAACATGGTTACTTTGCCTCAGGCTAGTACAGCAGGATTATATTCTCTTTTACCCATGGGTGGCTTAATTGTACCATGTCTTAAAATAAGATGGCTTCTCTCTGAGGCAGAATGATATCAGGTATCCTATTTTGTAGCCCTCCTTCTGCCCAAAGCACTTGCATAACATTGGGCAAGCTATTTAACCCCTTTTGGTTTTGATTATTTGAGCTTTACAATGAAAGAACTGTAGACTTTTAGATCTTTTAGAATTTTCCTGTGACATTCTTTGCAGGTCAACTGGAAATGAATTTGATGTATGCATGTTGCAGTTTAGTTTTACAGAATATCTTGTAACATACAGTAAGTCCTCTCTTGTTGATAGGTTCTTCTTGGAAACCATGAGTTTAAGTGAAATGATATTATAAAACCTTTTTCTCCCTCATCAATGTCATAATGAAAAAATGTTATTTGAGGTTAAGTAAGGACTTGATGTGGATTTATTATGTAGATAAAAGTTTACTTAAGACTGCTGTAAGCCATTCAAATGGTTAATTAGCATAGTTATTTCAAAACAAGTTTTAGAAATTGTAGAAATGTGATTGTGATTGATAGGTGGTGAAACTTGGGTAACAATGTTCATTTCTTAAAGGATAACCAGCAGGTTTGTCACCTCGAGAATGAAATACTCAGAAAATGAATGAACTCTAGACTTTGTCCCTGAAAATGGGCTATAGAACAGTGAAGCATAGAGTCATGATTTTAGCTGGAAGATAAATTAAGGACTGCCTAATGCCTCATTTTACAAATTAAAAGAATTAAAGGCCAGAGAAGGTATGTGAATTGCACAGAGTCTGCAGCTGTAGAGCCAGGTGCTTTGGCTCAAGTTGCTCTGTTGCTTTTCCTGTGTGACTTATGCTGGCAGCCGTTTCCCTGAAAGTAAATAAGATTATCAGGGTTTTGGGATCAAAGCAATGAGGCTTGTATGCTGGGGATGAAGATGGTGGTAGTTTAATATTTTTGGGCATTTAGACTCAGGAAATTTAAATACTTTCCAGTATTTATGGATCAGGAGCTAGATTCAATTTGGTTTGGTCCAACCCTATGCCTTTGGCCCTTTTAACTGAAAATGGTGGAATGAACTACAGCCAGGATTTCTACAACTTGTCAAAAAGCATTTCTTAGGATGGGTGCAGTGGCTCACGTCTGTAATCCTAGCACTTTGGGATGCCAAGGTGGGCGGATCACGTGAGGTCAGAAGTTTGAGACCAGCCTGGCCAACATGGTGAAACCCATCTCTACTAAAAATACAAAAAATTAGCCAGGCATGGTGGTGCGTGCTTATAGACAGCTACTTGGGAGGCAGAGGCAGGAGAATAGTTTGAATCTGGGAGGTAGAGGTTGCAGTGAGTTGAGATCATGCCATTGCACTCCAGCCTGGGTGACAGAACAGAACTCCATTTCATCAAAAAAAAAAAAAAAAAAGCATTTATTTAAGCATTGCTGAAGTAATGTGAAATTGACCATCAAATACCAATGGAAGATGATCATTTCCAACACAAACTTGGCTGAATAGAAGAACCTTGGTTGTGTTGAAGCCAGTGCAATCTGCAAGCAGTTGGAGTGGATACTATAGACATGTTGAAAGATTTTTAGACTTTCTTTCATCTTTACCAGCTGAAGTTTTCCTTTGTCCACCACCTATATGAGGCACTCTGAAAGCTTTTGCTTTAGCAGCAGAAAAATTCATGGAGATGCATCGTCTGATTGTATGCAACCAGTCACTAGCATAAACTTACATGAAGTAAAACCACACAGCCAGAGTTTGATCATCTTGCCTGTCCTGAAAACCCAAACCTGAACTCACTCTTGGTTACGTAAACTAACTGGCTTGAGCTCACTTGTAGGGAAATCTTCTGAACAATTATTCAATAATGAGGAAAATAATCAGATACTAAAATGAAGAATTCTTGGAATGCAAGGGTGCTATATAGGAAGCCACATATTTTATTGTGCTGTTTAAAATACTATAATAGATAGATAATTCCGAGCTGAGTGTGGTGGCTCATGTTTGGATTCTCAGCACTTTGGAAGGCCGAGGTGGGAGGATTATTTGAGCCCAAGACTTCGAGACAAGCTTGGGTAACATAGTGAGACCTTTTGCCTACAAAAAAATAAAAAATAAAAAATTAGCCAGGCACAATGCCACCTACCTGTAGTGCCTGGGACGCTGAGGCAGAAGGATCAATGGAGCCCATGAGTTCAAGGCCGCAGTGAGCCGTGATTGTGCCATTGCACTCTGAGTAACAGAGTGAGACCCGATCTCAAAAAATAAAGGTAAAAAATTGGTGCATATTTGCTCAAATTTTTGCTGTGCCCCTTTCTAGTTATTTAACCTTAGGTAAGTTATATAAGTTTTCTGCACTTACTATGTGACCAAGTTAACTTCTCATTGATAAAATGAATTTAATAATACTTCATAGGAATGTTGTAAGGATTAGATGACATAACTTATGAAGACCTAATGTAAGATCTGAATCATAATAGTTACTCAATATATGATAGTTGTTTGTTGGTATGCTTGTTGCAAATAACATCTGCAATATTCAACAGTATTATATATCTCTAAGGAATTCCCTAAGGTGGAGAGTGTTATCATCTTTATCTAAAATGATCCTGACACCTAGGAGATTGTGATTCCCAGAAATTAAAAGGAGGGATTACATTTACAATCTACTTGTTCTAAATTGTTCTGGGCTCATGCTTGCATTTCAAGGTTAAGGACTTGGGCTTTACCGAGATAACATTCTAAGCTACAGCTTTGTCAAGCAAAGGACTTGTTCTGAGTTTTGATATAAGCCTAAAACTCTATAAATGGAACAATCTCCTGAGAAAGAAAATTAATTTTCTTTAATCAAATTGAAATAAGAATTGGACTAGAGATAATCCCATTCACTTACTCTTAGGAACCATAATAATAGAGAAGAATTGGATTATGACTTATCTAAGCTTTTGAAATTACTTGAAATACCCTTGAAGTGATCCACGTAGTGTTAGAATACACTGGCCATGCAGTGTGAGTAGGCAGATGCCACGGTGCTGAAGATGTCAGAGTGATAGGATTTAAGTGGTGGCGAGGGTGAACTGGACAGATTTACTGGCTTTATTCTATGGATCTGGTGTGTAGGCTGTCCCTCCTTGCAGGGAATTTATTGTAGTAAAGCTGTCTATAATGATAGAAAATTACTTTTCATCCTCAATGCAAGGTCACAGAAGTTCTGACAGATGATCATTTCACTTTCTGTCATTGCAATGTAGAGAGAACAGGCATGAGATTGCAGCAGGAATGTGGCAAGTTGGCTAGGAGGGGAAGGAGATTTGTAGAAAATGGAAGATGCTGAGGAGCTGCTGCTTAGTGAATGTCGTCTTCTCTCCTGCCTGCTGACAAAGGCTGCTTTTAACATGCATACAGCACTTATGGGTGTGTATGTGTGTGGGTATATGTGTATCAAGCTGCCTTATGATTAATTTATTCCTAGATGGTACTTTTTTAGAAACCATTAAGGTATCATTTTGTCATTTATTAAGCACTGTGTTAGGTACTTTACATTTGTTTTTCTGTGTATTTCCTAGAAAAATCTTATTTACTCCTGAATCCCTGTTGTACAGATGAGAATACTGAGGGTCATCTATTAAGTTTCTTGCTTAAGTCCATATAAGTTAGAAACACTGAGATTTGAACCTAGATTTGCTCACATTTAAGGTTTGTTATCTAAACCAGCAGTTCTCACATTTTTTTTTTTGTTTGTTTTAGAATCCCTTTATACTTTTAAATTATTTTTTAACCCCAATAAACATTTGTTTAAGTGTGTCAAATCTATTAATATTTACAATATTAGAAATTAATGCTGATGGGTTTTAAATGTCTTTAATAAAATGTAATATTTAATAACATTTAATTTAAATAAATAAATGTTATATATTAACATAAATATTAACACTCTATAAATTAACATAAATAACATATGAAAAATATTATTCAAAGCCAAAAACATTGGTGACAAAGGCAGCATTGGTTTAAGTTTTGCAAATTTCTTAAGCATCTGGTTAATAGTTGGCAGCTAGATTCTCCTATCTGAGTCAACATTCAATTTGTTGTGATCTGTTCTGATTGATGTATATGAAGAAAATTTGGCCTTATACAAACTTAGAGTTGAGGTTTTTTTAATGGTCTTTTCAGATAATTATGGATATTCTTTTTTTGGTAGTATCCCTTAAGTTAATGGCTCTTAACAATTCTTACAGAATAGCTATAATATAGAATCTGAAATCATATCCATGAACTTTTTGAGCTCTGTTATATTAAAATCCACTGGTCAGGTGTGGTGGCTCATGCCTGCAGTCCTAGGAACTTTGGAAAGCCGAGGTGGGCAGGATGGCTTGAGCCTAGGAGTTTGAGACCAGCCTGGGTAACACGGTGAAACCCTGTCTCTACAAAAAATACAAAAATTAGCCAGATGCGGTGGCATGCATCTGTAGTCCCAGCTACTCAGGAGGTTGAGTTAGGAGGATCACTTGTGCCTGGGAGGTCACGGCTGCAGTGAACCATGATTGTACCACTGCACTTCAGCCTGGGCAACAGAGTGAGACCCTGTCTCAAAAAATCCTTTGTGCCGTCTTGCACTTTGAAAGGGTCTTTTTATCCATAGGTGATCTTACGACATGATTTCTTAACATCATGCATTGGCCATTTGGAAGATCACAATAATTCAGTGAAATCATGTTTCTCAAATGTTAAAGCATATCACTTTATGTGATATTTTAAAAAATCACACTTGTTAATAACCACCAGTCTGTTGAGAATGTATTTTAAGTATTGAGAAGCTGTCGAACTGATGGTAGTGAATATAGATTTTCCAGAATTCTAATTTTGGTTTGAAAACTCAAAGTTTGTCATCAACAACAAATACTGTGTTGTCCCTGAAAGGACAAACTCACTTCATTTTTGAGTAAGTGTCTGCCACATATTCCAAACTGAATCACCATAGTTTGTCAGTCATTTTTACAAGTAAATTGACGTTCTATGAAAAAATGTCTAGTTCAGCTCACAACTCACTTGCACAGATGCTTTTCCTTGAGACAGCCGTGCCAGTTGGGCAGGTAACAGAAGTAATTTATGTGAGCTTCCCATTTTGTCACGTGGAAAGATTAAAAAGATGTGTACTAAATCAGGAAGCTTTAATAAAACCAGTGTTTTTTATTGCTTATCTAAGGGCATTCTGAACTGAAGCTGGTTTTTTCTCCCTCCTGAGCGCATGGAGTGACAAATACAATCAACAGGTGTCTTCTTTGGTTGCAGCAGTTTTACGCACTATTTCTTTGGCATTATGAGTGTCAGTGTCAACAAATTGAAAACAACTAATGTCCTAATATTTTTGTGAAAATAGTTTTACCCTCACAGATGCCCCGAGAGGGTTTCGGGACCTCTAGTGGTATATGGGCTCTACTTTGAGAATCACTTTGCAACACTGCCTACCAGAGTAGAGCTGATGGCCAGTGTTGAATCTGCACAGTGCTGCTTTCTCTTGTTTTTCATGATTTTTCATCAACTTCAGTTCCCACCATATGTCTGTAGGACCTCTCTCTAAAGGAGTCTAGCAAAGGGAATTAAGTGCTTGCTCCTTTGTCTTGTGTGCATCTTTGGGCCAGTTAGCTTGATCTTAGAAATTGAAAGCCAGGGACATCTCTTCAGACCTATATGAGGAGAAATAAGGTTCTAAGACTTGGGGAGACAGAATAAAGGTTTGAAATTAAGCTGCGACCAGCCTACAATAAAACAGTGACTGTTGACATTGGCACTTACATCTCTTCCTTGCACCCAGTTTCTTCCAGAGCTGTTTGTCATTGTCCCTGTCTTTACCAGGTCCTAAGCATCTGATTTAGAATTTGCCTAAATTCAGATTTACAGCATATGGTAATTACATTGAATCCGTGAGGCACTCAGGAAGTTATGCATTCTGTCAGAGTCAGAAATAATTGAGCTTTCCAAAACCTATAATCACCCAATTTGAAACTGTTTGCCTATTGGCAACATACTAAAAAGTGTGTGTAGCACGCGCCGAGGTGAAATGGAAATAATGTACTCTGGGAACCCTAAATATATGATATAGTCGTTGCATGATCATTTACATAAATCTGCAAAATGAGGCATCCATATTCTTTGAATGCTTTTACATTCCAGATACTGGTTTGAAAGTTGCTCGTTTTCATTTTTAACCTGTTTTCTTTCCTTACTCTTTCATTTCTGTAGAAGTTCACTTTCACCTTGCATTGAAAGTAGAGTTCTCCACTCCAACTGAAAGTGACCAGTTCTCTTTAATACAGAAAGTTCCAAGTTAAGAAGGGGTAGGGACTGAGAGAATAGTTAGAAAAATGGGGGCTCTTTTTTACTTATCCTCCATACCCTTATTGTTGAAATGACTTTGCTAAGCTAACCTGGTACCATTTGATAAAGTGGGAAGGTAGCCAGCCCTGAAAGACTGATCTCATTATTTTCTAAGTCAGGCAGGGGTGTCAGAACTAGATCAAACCCCAGGGAGGATCATGTCACTTTGAAAAAGTTGTTAACTACATGGCATTAAGTCAGGGGTAGAACATGTCACACTTTAGCTGACCTTTTAGGAGGTAAGCACCAGGCTCTTACCTTGACTCGGAAAATTGTCTTCGAGGCCCTTTCACTCAAAGTCAGCAAGTGGAGATGGGGGCATGGTTAAGGACACTGAAGTGAAGTAGGAGAAGCCAATTAGTATTCTTTACCCCTCCATCAAAACATAGCACGTTAGCTTAAGTGAATTGTAGCTCTGCCTGTACTTGGCTATTTCCTACCTTAAAAAAATTTAGTTTTTCATCTTTAGGTCACTTGTCTCTTGTCCCATCGGTGGCTGAACTTTCCAAGTGAGTGGGAGGTGCCTGCCAATGGTTGACACAAGGGCGGGCACTGAGTGCATTCTGGATGGTCTGCCCTCTGCAGAGGCTGCTTCTGGAAAATAACAGAAGAAACGACAATGGCTGTTTGTCTTAGCTCCTAAATTAGTGTGTTTTTATGAGCCACGGAGAATATGTGAAACTGAGATTGCTTTGAAAAATCTGGACCTCTGTGATTATTTTTCATATTAAAAAGACACCCACCACCAAGGGCCAGTTTAAATTGTACAATCAGAACCCATAGTCCAGACCAATGGAAAAGCCTAAGCAAGGCTAAGGGTATTGAATTTAAAGATTTTCTAATCTTCAGAATTTGATAGTGAGTTCCAGACTTTAAGTCTTCAGCCAATTACAAAACAGAAAAAATTCTTTTTACTATTTCTGAGCTTCTAATTACTAGCATTTAAACATGATCAATGTCTCCTGAGACGTAGCACCATAGAAAGTAATTAAAATAAATAAAAAATAAGTAGTAGATGCTGTGAGATTATGTTTGTGGCTGTTTTGAAATGACACTTCAGCCACCAGCAGTAGCCAGCCCTGTTAGTTTTGTCTAGATTTCATAACAAAGTCACTTTGTGAGGCCTACCATTTGGTATTTTCTTTGCCACTGTTGCCACTCCAGGTCTCTCTTAAATGAAATGTTATACATTTATAGGCAGCTATATCAAGTGCATAGGTTCCTCTGAGGCATTTCAGGGGGAAAACACAAGGCAAACTTTCTACTTTCCCACTTTGCTGTCTCCTGGAACTACCTGCAGACCTGGGCTGGGTATGCATCCTGGAGATGACAGGACTAGAAGAAAGAATGAGCTTGAGGATGAAACAAAGAACCCCTTCCCCCTGGCAGAAATTAACAAAACAAAACAAAATGCAAATGTCCTGAATCCATGGGATTGTTTTTTTCTTTTTAAGACAAAGACCTCAAGGGGTTGCTCATTCATAAGGGATATTTGGTTGTATTGTCCCGTTGTTTTAATAACTAGCAAAACTGGCTTCCCATAGTCTGTCATGTCCACAGCTGGTCAACCTTTTTGCTTGGTGTTTCTGGAGGAAAGCAACCATTGTGGAATGCAAGTGGCAGATGTACCTCAAGTGGCATTTCAGCGATAGTAATAGACCTTTTAATTTGTTATTTGTTGGAGTTTGAAACTTAGTGAAGGTTTAATCAGGTACCGCATGTTGTTTGAAGATAATGCGCTGGAGGAAATCTGTAAAAGCGGGTGGTGACATTTTACATCTACCTTTCTAAAGATTCTGTTTGACCACCCTTTCAGGATTATTATGGAGAGCAAATAAGAATGTATAAACATTCTCCATGAACTGTGGAGCACCATTCAAATGCAAGGTGGTATTATTTAAAAATGAATTTTTTAAAAACCTGATATTTATCATATGCTGGTCTTGATGATGATATGCAGTGCTTGCAGCTTTTCAAAAGGTTTTAACATTCATGGAAAAAGTTAAGCAAATCATTATCCCTATTGAATTTCTAGAAGCCCATAAACACTGGTCTCTCATTGGCTAGTTCAGTGGTTTCTGTAGCTTAGTGTGCCAAGGAGTTGAACTTGGATTTGGAATCCCGCCTGGATTTTTGTGGTTATGTTGTCATGTCCCCTGTCTGCCTCATTGTTCGTAGTCTTCCTTTCACAAGTAAGCTGTAGATCAATTGTGGTAGAAAAAGTACATTAAGCCTTCTTTAAAGAAAGTTTCTGACAGATTATCTTAAATTCTCTAAGCACTAAAATGCAAAGATGGCCCACGTGCAGTTTTTGGCCCTTATTTTTGCACATTAAAAAGTTGTGGTTTTCTGTTACCATATCTAAAAAGCTCCTGCCTCATGTGAAGTAGTCTAGGCCTTCCTCCCTATGTCCTTTCAGGCAATGAAAGTTTCTGGTGGAAAAAAACAAAACTTTGCACTGTTTTGTTTTTTGTTCAGCAGATCATGTGATCAGTTGTGCCAATGACTTTTTTTTCCCCTCTAACAGATGGGTCAGAGAATTTCTGAATGAAGAAAACAAAGGTCTTGATGTTCTAGTGGAATATCTTTCATTTGCACAGTACGCAGTAACGTAAGTAAAACTTGGCTTGCTTGCATTTAAATTTTATGTGATCACAGAAGATGCAACTCATTGGTAAAATTATACACCACACAGAGGGCAGAAACTCAGAAGCAGATGTGCTAGGGCTTAGGGAGGTTTGTTTCTGTTTGAATAACTAGAAACAAATCACATAATTGATATTAGAAATGCCTTTAAGGCAGAAGTAAAACAGGTGAGTAAAAGTCACTCTTAAAGGAGCCCTTATTTTCAAAAGTAATGCTTTCTTTAAGGCTTAAGTTACATATATGGTAGAATAGTGTAACAGTTAGTATAAGAGGTATGTGATAAATCCCTAGGTGATGCAAAAGAATGACTCCTTTTCTATTTTAAAAATGATTTTTAGAAAATGATTGCAGAAACAGATACCAAACATAGTGGCACTGGGAGGAACCGTAACAAATGGCTGTTCCTTTTTCCTTTATATGTATTTGTATTGTTTTGATTCTCTGCCCATAAGCTGAAGGGGAGTAAAACCAGGGGCAGAGCAGGAAAGAAATACCAACTTGTTTAACCTTGTTTTTGTTATTTCATAAAATTCTCCCATTTTCTTGGCTTCCAGAATGGTTTATAAGACTCGAAAGTGTACATCTGAATGAGACATTGTCTTCCCCACGTTTTCTCCTTTAATCAGAAAACATCCCAGTATCCACAAATACACACTCATACACACAGATTAAAGCAATAATAATTCGTTTTTAATTTCACTGAAAGACATTTCAGCCTAGATGGTGTTTTTCTTTTCCATTCTTGTTTTAAAAGCAGTGACTTGTTTTTATGATTGCCTCACTCCAAAAGAGTCCTAAGACTTAACCAGATTTTATCTTATAATCCCATTACTTCCCTGAGAATTTGCGAAGAGAAAGCTGTAATTATTCCTGCATTACAGATGCAGAAACCAAACTATTGACTGATGAAACTGTGTTGAAACATTTTAGTTTTGATAATTCTCATGTATTAGATGGAATGGACTAAGAAAAACTGACAGATTCTTACCTTCCTGAGAAATGGTCTTCCAAAGGATGTTTCCTATCTATCTCCATTTCATCAAACACTGCGAGTCTCCCTTATGCGTTATGTTATATGACAAGAGAAAATAATATTACCTACCTTGTTGGGTGTTTTAAAATCTGGCGTAATACTTACGCAATTCAGAGAGGACTAAAAAATGTCGGGAAGAATGGGTAAGAACAGCATGCTATATTTTCTGGTTGTGCTAATGAATCCTTTACCTACATGACAATAGAGCTTGCAACCAGCTTTCCCAAATGGACCTTCACATAAGACCAGGAAAGGAGTTGCTCCTATGCGGGAGTTCCTGTAGTCTACAGCGTAAGACAATAGCACACAAAAGATTAGAATTCAGAGCTTTTGTTTTTTAATCTTGTACCTTTGTGGGTTTAAAAAAAAAAATTGCTTTGCACTGTTTTCTTACTGGTTTTGGTTGGCTTTCATTAGATAATAAATTTTTTTGTCATCTTTCTGGAAACTAACAGGCTGAAAAAATTTCTTACTCTTCCTTGGCATGAGACAATTTCCCAGCCCATGGAATATGAGCAACAGACTCATACTGCATCTCTAAAAGAGAAGCACTCTTTTTTGTGTGTGTGTGAGACAGTCTCACTCTGTCACCCAGGCTGGAGTGCAGTGGCACAATCTCGGCTCACTGCAACCTCCGCTTCTCAGGATCAAGTGATTCTCCTGCTTCAGCCTCCTGAGAAGCTGGGATTACAGGCACCCACTACTGCCTCTGGCTAATTTTTGTATTTTTAGCAGAGAGGGGGTTTTGCCATGTTGGCCAGGCTGGTCTCAAACTCCCTACCTCAGATAATTCACCCGCCTTGGCCTCTCAAAGTGTTGGGATTACAGATGTGAGCCACCGCACCCAGCCTAGAAGCACTCATTTCTATGTGTGTTTCCTTTTTCTGCTGTGAGAGTGGGGATGAGCTGAGAGGAACACATGCTGAATGGCACGGGAGCTGCAGAGTAGCCTAGCAAGGGCGTCAGTGCCACCAGTGATTTCAGGATGCCCTCCTTGTCTTACCTTCTCTTATCTCAGTAATAGCTTTCTCTTTGTAGCAGTTAAAATTTTATTAGATTACCCCATTCTACCTCTTTCATGTTCAGCATTGCCTCCTGCAGCCAAAGGCATGACCGAATTGTAATCAGATGCCTCCATGGACTTTGTGCGTCAATCTCTGCTATCTGATTAGTCGTTAATAGGTGGAGGTCATCACCAATTTTCAGATGAATATTCTAACCAAATATTTTATTTTGGCATTCATACTTTTATAAAATGTTATAATTTGATTTCTAGTATGTATTATTGTTTTTCTTCTGCAGTATCTTCCAAAATTTTCCTAAGGCTATTAAGTGTAGCTGCCTTCTGATTGTTCTACTGTCTAATCATATGTTGCTATGGATAGAAACAATTAATACAATTTTTTGTTTTTGAGAAAGCAGAGTTACTGATTTTGTGAGGGGAGAAATGCACGGTACACAAAAGCCTGTTTAAAAACTTTGTTCCTAAAACTATACAAGAATGTGCAACTTAACTGGCCGTTTATTCTAACATGGCTAACATGAGTAATAACCTCAAAAAATGTCAGAGAAATAACAGTCTTACTTTAAAGAGCACCACATTGGGAGGGAGATTCCAAAATCAAAGCAAATCCATAACTTTGCTAGTAATGTATCACATATGCTTGGAAAAGTACACTTGCCAACACACTAGGAGAAAATGCTCAGTGAAAATTGATGGGTAGGAATAAATTACTATAACCCTAACATATTGACTTGTTAAAGCAAAATGAAGACAGCTGTAACATCTTTTCCCCCTTCCATCATAGCAATGTTAGCAATTGGTAAGTTAGCAAGCCTTATAAAATAAAATACAAATAATATATCACTATTTAATTTTTGCTGTTCATTGTGACATTGTTCTTTCGCCAGATCCCTTATTTGTCATTCTCTATTTTTAAAGCTAACACTGAGCCCTAGAAATTCTGTTCTATTTCCTTTTTAGTTTTCTTTGTCTACAAAGACTTTTCATACTAAGGTGCAGATGTATTATAGGAACAGCAAGTTATACATGTTCATTTATGCGTGTGAATGCGAATTTTTCAGTCTCCAATGACGTTTCTCTGTTGTTTTAGTTTTGACTTTGAAAGTGTGGAGAGTACTGTGGAGAGTTCGGTGGACAAATCAAAGCCCTGGAGCAGGTCCATCGAGGACCTGCACAGAGGGAGCAACCTGCCCTCACCTGTGGGCAACAGTGTCTCCCGCTCTGGAAGACATTCTGCACTGCGGTGAGTTCATTGAGTGAGGAGGCAACTTTGGCAGGGTGCACTGGGACAGTAGGGTCCTAGATCTTTTGAAGATTTTGGGCACTGTATCTTATAAATTGCCACACAGTGCTCTCATTTGCAATGAGGTCTAAATGAAAGTTCTTTAGGAGTTCCTGAGGTCTTCCTTTGGGCAATGTTTAATAACTTTAGATAGCTTCCTGGAAGCACCATACCTTGATTCAGCACAGGTGAGAAAATTCTGCTGCCAAGTGATAGAACAGGGTAGTCTCATAGGCAGATAAAGTTTTAAAACCAGGGGAATGTTGACATCCTGATAGAGGTGCTGTTTCCAAGGTAGAGGCAGCACTTGGAGATCGGGGGATCTGAAGAGCGCTTTGTTACCTTTTGTTCTTCTGCTCTCTTTCATTTCTCCAGTGGTCGCTCAGGTTGTGTGCTCCGGAGTGTTTTCTTAGCCATAGGTACAGGATGCTACAGTGATAATTTTTATTAGTGAGATGCCATTAAGCAGTGTTTCTTTGATTAGGTATGCTTCAATTGTCAACCTTTTTTTTTTCTTTCTTTCTTTCTTTCTTTCTGAGACTGGAGTCTTGCTTTTGTCATCTAGGCTGGAGTGCAATGGCACAAACTTGGCTCACTGCAAACTCCACCTCCTGGGCTCAAGCAGTTCTCCTGCCTCAGCCTCCCATGTAGCTGGGATTACAGGTGCCTGCCACCATGCCCGGCAATTTTTTTTTTTTTTTCAGTTTTAGTAGAGACAGGGTTTTACCATGTTGGGCAGGCCAATCTCAAACTCCTGACCTCAGGTGATCTGCCCACCTTGATCTCTCAAAGGGCTGGGATTACAGGCGTGAGTCACCTCACCCAGCCAATTGTCAACTTCATATTTCCTCCAAAGTATTCCCTTTCTCATCTCTCCTGGCTAAGGGAGGATTGGTGCTGACCACTTACACTAGTAATGGGTTTAATATCGCTGAAGTTGTTCATTCATGCAGACTTACAGTCACTCATTCATTGGAAAATATTTTTGCACTTCTTACGTGTCAGGCATAGCACTTAGAACTAATTGTATCTTGGTGGGTAAATCAGACTCCTGCCTGTGAGGACAGAGATATCATCTAGAACAGGTTTGTAAAGGTTTCTGTGGTCCATGATTTGAACATAAAACTTTATTAATAAGACCCTCATTCCAAAATGTTGCTTACTCCTTCTTTTTGTTTTTTTCTGTCCTACCCCCTTAGGTACTATTTCTAGCTTAAAGTGTTTCTATCTTATTTCAGGCATGATCTGCCAGGAGGACATTATTTCTCTAAGTGTTTATGATCACTCCGGGTATTCCTTCATTGTAGTAGAATCTCTGTGTCAGATTGCAGTCAGTGAATATGTGCCTTTCAGACCTTTGGATTTGGTTGCCTAATTACTTCTTGTCCCTTTGACTTGGATTTTGTCATGGGAAGTTAAACATATCTCTATAATGATGTTCAGTTCTGCTGAAGGATTTGATGTTTGAGTATGATACCTGCAATAAATCATTCAGATTTTCCTTGTTTAGAACTGGAAAAAATGTTAATGGGTTTAGAATGAATTGATTCAATAATAATAAAGAGCGGTGTTTTAATTCACCTCATTATATTTGCAGTAGGCCAAGGGTTATGCAACCTACTAATCTGCATCAGCTTCACAGATGGGCAGGAATATATGGGCTGATTTGGCAGAAATAGAAAGAAAAGCTAATTGTCTGAAGAATTCCCTGATCACCTTGGTACTGGAATGGAAATTCTCACCACTAATTTAACTATAATTATTTGTAAGGATTTAATTTACAAAGTACATTTTAATTTGGTTTTCTTTCATTGTTCATTTAGAAAGTATCATACATTAGCAAGTTACCACCTTAACAAGTATTCATTTTTCTGGTTAATAGTTCAGTATGCCTACTTTTTAAAGTATTTTTTCCAGTAGAGTGAAAGAATCTGGAAAATTTGGGAAACTTCACAGGTTCAAGGAGGGGTGTAACCCTGGATGCTGGAGGTTGAGGGACATCCAAGGCCAGCCTGATTTGCTTTACCATTTTGGTTCAAGGTGGATCTTGCTAGAATTAATTTCAAATTTTTTTCAAGCTCAAGAACAGAAGATTTAAATTTTCTTTGATTTTGCTTTATGGTTTCTAATAGCTCACGAAAGCTGATAAGACAGTCATTTTCATGCCAGAAGGACCAGAAGCTTAGATTTTTGTTTTGTTTTTAAACAATGTATATCAATAGTTTTCCTGCTCTTGTGGTTTGCAGATTTATGTCTGGATTCTAATTCTATATTTGGTCATTGGATACAGCATCTATGACTTATAAAAAACAGCAATCAGAAGTATAGACATATGGTACATGTTGCTTTTCATATGCCCAAAATTGTTTACATTTTTCTCTCTTCCTCCTCCTTCTCTCCCCTTTCTTTCTCTTCTCCCCACACTGCCTTCACTTTTGGCTTGCTTTTTATTGTCCTCCCTTTTCTTTCTGCCATCTCATTTCTGATGGTCTTCTCCTCGTCTACTTTGTCCTTTCTTGTCCTGCTGTCTCCTCTTCCTCTGGTTTCACTCATCTCTCATGCCCCCACCAGAATGGTTTCTCTGCCTGACTGTCATCAGTTCCAATACCATTAGAGCTGCTTCTCCCTGTTGCCTCTAGAGCAGCTTCAGTTTACACACTGATGATGAGCCTTCTAACTGGAAGATCTCGTAAGTCACGGGGAAAACGACACCCAGACGAGCTCACAGGGCATGGTGGCAGGGTGTTCTGACTGCTCTCCATGTTATGATACCCTTGTGGCTTTGTGCTGACACGCCATACTAGAATAAAGCCCACTGCCTTTTCAACTTTGATATGCTCTGTTTTATTATGATTCTTCATCTCATTTTTAGACTTTGAACCTTATGTGTCTTACATTTTAATATCACAGGTTGGTTTTTTTTTTTTTTTTTTTTTTAAAGAAGAAAGATATAAATGCATGCTCTATGGAGATCATTTATTCTGGTAGTTTTGTTTAATTATGTCTTCTGTATCCAAATGCAGATTTTAGTTCCTTCTTCTTAATCTCCCTATAATAAAACAGATATAGTAAACTTATCTGGTATCACTTGGCAAAAGGATTGGTTAATCTTGGGGGAAAAATATGATATTTCAGGAAGTTTAAAATGTGTTGTAAATGGACTTGATTAAAGAAAAAAAAGAAAAACACTGTCTTCACCTGGGCAAGGTGGCTCATGCCTATAATCCCAGCACTATGGGAGGCCAAGACAGGAGGATCATTTGAGGTCAGGAGTTCAAGACCAGCCTGTCTAACATGGTGAAACTCCATCTCTACTAAAAATATGAAAAAAAAAAAAAAATACAAGAAACTAGCTGGGTGTGGTGGTGTATACCTGTAATCCAAGTTACTTGAGAGGCTGAGACATGAGAATCGCTTGAACCTGAAAGGCAGAAGTTACTTACAGTGAGCTGAGATCATGCCACTGCGCTCCAGCCCAGCGATGCAGTGAGACTCTGTCTCAAGAAAAACACTGTGTTCTAAAATACAAGGTTTTGACCAAATTCTAATGTTGATACATATTCTTCTCCTTGTAGTCATACTTTACTTTTTAATCATTTAAAATTGATTGTTAAACATTTTATATCATAACATACGCCTTGAGTCATATCAGCTATTGGATTCTGTATTACTATGTATTTGTCAGCTTGCTAGAGGGAAAACTGTTGATATTGGTGCACTAGAGACCTAGTTTGTATTGCCTCCTAAAATTAGAATGTGGTGTGCCTTCAGTTAAGATAGGTTTCTGCCAGTGTGGCTACAGAGCTAGCTAAATTTAACAATGGCATACAGGCACATTTGTGCACATTAGATCTATGAGGATAAAGGCTGTGTTACTTAAGATGCGAGAGAAAATACTTTCTGATTTTTAAGAGTGTCCAAGTTAATGCCATTTTTTACTTATGTCAAGTAAAAAATGACATAGTAGGTAAAATGAATTTGTAAAGAAAGAGGTGGAGTACTAACTTAGGGTTTAGAGGAAGGGAGAAATTTAAACTGGACTTACAGACAATGGCCAGAGTTGGTCCTAAGGGTCAGGAAAGGTTGCCTTAGGTGGAGGGGAAGTGAAATAATATGAGATGAGCACAGGCCTGCATAAAAAGATCAGGCATGCTAGAGAAAGAGGCAAGAGCCTGTCCTTTCAGGGACAGATGCTTTGTGATGGAGGTGGAGAGCTGTCCAGTGGAGGGAGGGAGTCATAAGACGGAAACCAAGATTCACCCTTGCTATTGATCTTTGTAACCAAGGGTGATCATTTCAAAACAATTACATAATCCTGCTCATCTTTTTCTTAAAAATTTTTTGTCTTCCTTTACTTTCCTGAATGTACCCACAGTTTACCTTTTCCCATTGCAATAGTTTATTTTCAAATAATATATTTTCTTTAAAAACAACACCAAGATCCACATTGCCTTTAATATGTGAACTACCATTAATATTTATCCTGCACTCCCCTGGAGTGAGAGTTTGTTTTTCTGATGATGATGATGATATTTTGAGACAGGAGCTTGTTCTGTTGCCCAGGCTGGAATGCAAGTGTAGCTCACTACAGCCTCAACCTCGTGGGCTCAAGAAATTTTCCCTTCAGCATCCCAAGTAGCTGGGACTACAGGTGTGTGCCACCATGCCTGGCTAATTTTTAACTTTTTTTTCTGTGGAGATACAGTCTCACTATGCTGCCCAGACTGGTCTTGAACTTCTGGGCCCAAACAGTCCTTCTGCTCAGCTTCTCAAAGTGCTGGGATTACAGGCAAGAGCCACCATGCCTAGCCAAGATAATTACCTAATGGAATGGCATTTCATGAATAGTCCTTATCTGAATATTTGCCATTTGTATACTTAGTGGATTTACATGAAGAGATGAAGAATTCAGATTTAGGTCCTTGTTTATATGTTTTTAGCACTCAGTCCCATTCCTGTTGGTGGTTTTCATGGAAGTAATTCTTAAAAGTATTTTTAAATAGTACAAAGATATAGATAGTGTTGATGTTATTTTTATCGGTGAAAAAGGCTTTTGTTGAATGTCTGCTGTGTGCCAGCCACTGTATGAAGGGCCTCAGGGGATTTGCTGTTCACAATTTACTGCCTCTGTGAGATAGCTACTGTTACTACCACTGTGAGGAAACTGGGCCTGAAGTAGTAGTTAAATAACTTGCCTTAGATCAAACAGTAAGGGAAAGAGGCAGAATTTGAATTAAAGTGGCCTTATCCAGGATTGGAGGAAACAGAAGAGTCCTCAGCAAATTCTTGTAGCTGTGGTTCAGTGCCTTCACGGGCAAGATTGATTATGGACTTAGTATGTAAGGGGTGCCTTGCCAAGTGCTAAGGATACAGAAAGATATATTCAATAATGTAACTGTATGTGATTTGTGGCTGACAAGGGACTTAAGTATATATATGTTTATGTGTATACACGAGCATATATATCATATGTCATGTGAGTGTAACGAAAACTAACAATATGGAAATGTAGAGGCGAGAGTGAACAACAGAACCTAGGGAGTGATGTATGCGACTTGGTGTGGATGTGAAACAACAATGAGTAAGACCTGGAGGAGTGGCTGAGAAAAGGAAGAAGTCAAGAGGGTGATCTGAGTGGAGGCTTGGTGGTAAGACCGCAGGGTTCCTTTAGGAGACCATGGAGAGATGAACCTGGCTGCAGGTTGTTGAGAGCCAGTTTATGTACTGTTTTGAAGGTTAGTCTGTGAAATTGTCATTGCAGCTCATTGGCAGCAGTTTTATAGGTTTTTGAAAAGAAGGGATAATATGGGAAGAACATAGAAATATTTCCACTTAAAAGTCACAGGAGTGAGATGGTTTCCTTGGAACACTTTTTACATGGGGCCATGTCCTGATTAATTAGCCACCCAATAGCAAACGGCTTTGACAAATGGACTATAATGAAAAATCAGAAAAATCAGGCTAATAATAACTCTCCATTCATAGGATGGGTCGGCAGCCTCCCTTTGCATTTACTCCATTCAAAATATGCACCTGAACCTTTCATTAGAGGCTCTGATCTAGCTCTTATCTGGTCCTCTGATGGGACATATAGACAACATTTCAATGCCTGATTTAAAAGTTCATTTGGAATTTTGTTTACTTTTTTCTTTCTTTCCCTCTTTCTCTTGATCCCTCTACCTCTACTTTTCAATTATCTGGATTCGACTGTTTCAGCTGTTTCTTTTGGCTATAGAGACAGTCAGAAAAATGCCTGGCTCCTTTTTTTAGCATTGTATATTTTATGAGTTTAATTGATAGAAGAAATATGCCCAAGTGATGTCATGTCTGAAGGGTAAGAAAGAGGAAACCTAAAACCCCAAATCTTGGTTAAATTTCTGTTAGCCCAGACCTTGGAACCATAAAAGACTGGTACAATTCTGCCAAATTCTGTTACATACCTCATTGGTGTTGCATTTCAGGGATTGAACCCTTACATCAGCTTCCAAGGGAGTTCTATACTATTCTTTATTTATAGGTAGATATTAGTTTGAGATCTGAATAGTGTGACAGACTGCATTTTGCTTATAAAAATGCTTTTCGTAAGAGAGAAAATACACCTTTTCTTTTTCTTGTTCCCATTAGGGCTTAGGTATTAGAAATCTCACAAATGTTGGCATGGAAGCTCCATAGATGGCTTGTGAAAAACCTTTTGGTAGACTCCAGGAAAGTCTGATTAGGTCAATTTAGGAAACATTCTTTCGAGGTTCTGCATTATTATGCAGTCTGGGTAACTGAAGGTCAGGAAGAGAGACAGACATGTACACAACTCATATACTAGCATAAATCTAAATGTCTAGAAATAAGTGTGTATTGTTGAGACAATAGATAGTGATCACAGTTACTTCCGGACATTACTGGGTAAGCAATAGCTTCCATTTTGGTGTTTTTTTTTTTTTTTTTTTTAGGACAGAGTCTCACTCTGTCACCCAGGCTGGAATGTAGGGGTGTGATCTCGGCTCACTGCAACCTGCACCTCCCAGGTCCAGCAATTCTCCTGCTTCAGCCTCCCAAGTAGCTAGGATTGCAAGCAATCACCGTAACACCCAGTTGATTTTTGTATTTTTTAGTAGAGAGGGGTTTCACCACGTTGGGCAGGCTGGTCCTGAACTCCTGACCTCAAGCGATCTGCCCGTTTTGGCCTCCCAAAGTGCTGGAATTACAGGCATGAGCCACCACACCCAGCCCATTTTGGTGTTTTCTAAGTGCTTGGTACTTTACATGTATTAGTCTGTTCTCAAGTTGCTATAAGGGCATACCCGACTTTGGGTAGTTTATGAAGGAAGGGGTTTAACTGACTCACAGTTGAGCATGGCTCTGGAGGCCTCAGGAAACTTACAATCATGGTGGAAGGGGAAGCAAACACGTCCTTCTTCACATGGCAACAACAAGCAGAAGTGCTGAGCAAAGGGAAATAGGCCTCTTATAAAACTATCGGATTTCATGAGAACTCACTATCATGAGAACAGCATGGAGGTAACCACCCCCATGATTCAATTACCTGCCACTGGGTCCCTCCCATGACACATAGGTATTATGGGAACTACAATTCAAAGTGTGATTTGGTTAGAGACACAGCCAAACCATATCATTACAGATATGAATCTCTGAGTAAGTCCAGTGTTTGATCTCTTCTAGCTTTTTTGCTCACGAGTAGAGGTCTTTCTCCTATACCCCAAGAATTTTTGTAAACACACCACTTAGTACTTATGTTTATTACCCATTGCTATTTTTTTTTAAATGTACTTGATATTTTTAAACATGAAGGAATAGCTTAAAATTTTTGTAGCTTACCCCCCTTTGTTTTTACTCCCTTGTGATGAGTAGTGGTTTAAGGACAGCAAAACATGACTCTAACCAAAACACTAGCTTTATATTTAATTCAGGCTATTAACATGTATCTGGCAAGAGAAATCCCTGCGTATCTGATCTGTGGTTCGGCAGATCCATGAGAGGTGCTTCTCTGGGTTTTCTTTGCTGGCCTTGCTGCCTTTTTGCCCTCCTGTCAGAAATTCAGGTTTTGCTTGTTGTTCGGAGCTCACTAACAAAAATAGCTTATTTCCCTATAGCGCCTGCTGCTGGTATTGTGCAGGTTGAGGTGTTCTCTTTGTGCTCCTTGATAGATTCATTAAGTAGGTGACTGGGGACAGCTGTCATCTTAGCATTAAATAGGAAATGTTCTGTGTAGGTTTCTTAAAAGATATTTGCTTAACTGGGTATGGGGGCGCTGCCTGTGGTCTTAGCTCCTTGGGGGGCTGAGGCAGGAGGATGCCTTGAACATGGGAGGTTAAGTCTGCAGTGTGCTGAGATGTGCCACTGCACTTCAGCCTAGCTGACAAATTGAGACCCCGTCTCAAAAAAAAGTAAGTTAAAAAAGAAGATATTTGCTGCTCGGCACAGTGGCTCACACCTTTATCCCAGCACTTTGGGAGGCTGAGGCGGGTGGATCACTTGAAGCCAGGAGTTTGAGACCAGCCTGGCCAACATGGTGAAACCCCATCTCTACTAAAAATACAAAAAAATTAGCTGAGCATGGTGGTGCATGCCTGTAATCTCAGCTTTGGGAGGCTGAGGCAGGAGAATTGCTTGAACCCAGGAGACAGAGGTTGCAGTGAACCAAGATCCCGCCGCTGCACTCCAGCCTGGGTGACAGAGTGAAATTCCGTCTCAAAAAAAAAAAAAAAAGAAATATATATATATATATATATATATATATATATATATATAAAATTTGCAAGAAATGCTTAGGTTTTAATGGCTACCACTCATACTAGCATTGACCCATAACTTTTTTTATTTATTAACATTTTATGTACATAGAAATACTGGTACCTGCTGAGATATGCCTAACACTAATACAAGGGTTTGACTTACGATCTTAAGTCAGTTTTGTAATCTGTAATCTGCTTCTTTCTGTATTTGCAGAGCTTTGTGAATTCTAACTGGCAACTCTTCCAAGATAGAATCTCATCTTTGAATGCTAGGGTGACATTTACAGTTTTAGTTCAGAGGAAAATTAGCAGGCAGTTTTCTAAGTTGATGTAGAAGAGGGCCTGAGAAATTTGGTGCTGTTAGTTTCCCTACAAAATCACCCCTAAATATCCTTTCCCCATTGTTTTTTTCTACAAACGGCAGAAGCTCCAAAAATTGACTCAGCTATTTTCTGCCTCTGGGAAGCCCTTCTTTTGTGGACAGGCATCCAGGGCCCCAAAAGCTCTGCTTGCCAGCCAGGGAGAAGAAAGGCTCTCAGGATGGCATTAAGATAGTCAACCTCTGTGGCCCAGGAATTGGGTCACAACCTCTCCATATTTCATTTCCTGTCTTTCTCTTTGGAATCTGAGGGAGTCCCTTCTAATCCTCACCTCTCAGGGAACCTCCCACAGCTCACCAGAGAGACCTGATTGTTCCAGCACCTTCATAGACCTTTTCCCATCAACTTGAAAGTTACACTTCAGAATGAATAGGTTGGACAGAATATCGTCTCTAAATGTCTGGTATGGAATGCTGGTGAAATGGTTGAATTAAGGCCCTCTGAAAATGTTGTCATCCATAAAAGTGATGAGAAAACTGGCAAAAATTACTGGAATAAACTTTTTCAGAACTCTAGAAATTAAAATCTTGCAGTAATCCAGGGAGCATCTATTCAGGAAAAGTGACTGAATCTCAGTAAGAGCAGGAAGGTTTGTGGCATTTTAACTTGTTCTTCTTGTCATCCCCCTCTCTCCTGTTCCACAGTAGCCTTGAAAACCAGTAGCTGCAATCATAGTGAAAACCAGGAGCCTGGCAGCCTCTGGAAGGGGCAGGGTGGAGTTGGAGTGTCTTCAAAGCCCTTCTCTCTCCTCCTCTGCCTCCTTCTCTCCTGCTTCTTCCTCCTCTGAGAGCTGAAAACTGCTGGTGGAGAGAGGAGGGCCCGGAGTGCATTGCTGCTAAAGCTGATTTCAAATGTCAGTTAAGGGAACATGCACCATTAGCTGTTGATGGAGCCTGGGATCATGCAAGATGTATTACATGGGACAGGACTAAATAAAGCTCATTTGCCCCAGTTATCCATGGGATTCTGTGGAGAAACTGATGCCGCCTCTCACTGAAGCTTTTAAAATGTAACACAGTGAATTGGAGGGACACTCTCCAGGTTGGCTCTGCTCAAATTATGTGAAGTTTCATAATAGCTTCGGGAAGAAAATACTGTAGTAACCGTTTTCACTTTATGTAATTCTGTAACAGAACACATGCCAACGGTGTTAGTTTGCCGTGGAGGTACTCATACCTCCTGCTGAGTCACTGGCTTAAGCTCAGGTCTTTGTAGAAAGTTTATTCAAATAGGTAAACTGGAACGATCAGTGTTTGGAAAGTGAAGAAAGTTTAGCCTAGAGGGCTACAGCAAAGAACCAGATGCAGGCTGCCTCATCCTCTCTTTCAAAGATAGTGTATTGAATTGATTTATTTGTGTTAAGATGATGATGCAACGGCATCATGTACATACATTATTATATAGTTGTAACTAGTTTCTTTTGAGCTGTTTGAATGTTAACTGGTGACGGATTACTGCGGTGTTTTTTTTCCAACCCTACTTAAGTGAATCAGTGTGATTCACACATTTGGTAGAGTTTTGGGGCACTAATCAGTTAGCCTCACCTTTTTTCTGTGGAACTTTAACAGTGGAAGCTGTTAGTCACTGAATTCAGCCTTACTGACATCTAGGTGGACATTTGCAACACTAGGGAGTGAGATTTTCAACGCCGGGTTTTTCTAATGATACTTGGTTCTTCAGTCTTGTGTGTTGTGGGGGGATTTGGCCTCATCTCAGAAATCTGCAAATTTGCTTTATGGGGTAGATCAGGAACAGCTCTCCATCTAAAAAGGCCTTCTAAGAGACATCCTGTAGAGGGACTGAGGAAGAGTGTGTTGATCCTCTTATCTATTTAGCCCTCTATCTTAAGGCTGACCTAAGCCTAGACCACCTCAGTAGTGTTTAGCATAAACAATAGATACTTTAAAAAGCCAAGTTTGGGGCTTAGAAAAGAGACTTGGTTTGATTTCCTATGGTTGGTGGCAAGCACCAGAGGCCATTTCCTCTAGATTGCTTACCTTATCTAGGTGTTCTTGTTGAGGTAAAGTGGCCAATAACTTGGAAGTCCTAGTTCTGTTGCTATTTTAGGGTCAGTAAAGCCATCTCCTCAGGGAAGTGGTTATTAGATAGTATGAGCATCTGCAGGGCGCTGTGGCTCCTGCTTGTAATCCCAGCACTTTGGGAGGCCAGGAAATCGATACCCACCCAGTCAACAGAGCAAGACCCTGTCTCTACAACAATTTTTTAAAAAATTAGCCGGACATTGTCTCTTGAGCCAAGGAGTTTGAGGCTGCAGGGAGCCGTGATCATGCTACCGCACTTCAGCCTGGGTGACAAAGTGAGACTCTTGTCTCTGAAAAATACATGGTCTCAACATCATGCATTGGAGCTGAATTCAAACCCTGTTTTTTAAAAAAATAATCATTTACTCACATGGTAATTAAAGAAACCAAATATCCAGTTACAAAAATTGTCAGATTCTGTAAAATGTGCATGATGAAGAATTGATTAATGTACATGCTAACCCATGGCACAGTCTCTAAAATCTTGTCTTGTATATTTAAGATCATCCTAAGTTAGAGTTCTTTGAAAATACTTTATATTTTCAGAGGTAAAGAATTATGACATTTCTCAGGGTGCATTTATTTAAATGGGAGGAAATGATTTTAGAATGATAATTCTAAAATACAGAGCAAATTTTCCTAAAAAACAGCCTCGCTTTCCTGATAAGTGCAATATATAGAATACAGATTAAAAAAGAGAAACTTGCAGGCCAGGCTCCGTCGTTCATGCCTGTAATCCCAGCACTTTGGGAAGCCAAGACTGGTGGATCACTTGAGGTCGGGAGTTCGAGACCAGCCTGGCCAAAATGGAGAAACACTATCTCTACTAAAAATACAAAAAAAAAAAAAAAAAAAAAAAAAAATAGCCTGGCATGGTGGCACATGCTTGTAATCCCAGCTTCTCAGAAGGCTGAGACAAGAGAATCTCTTGAACCCAGGAGGCGGAGGTTGCGGTGAGCCGAGATTGCACTATTGCACTCCAGCCTGAGCAACAAGAGCGAAACTCTATCTTTAAAAAAAAAAAAAAAGAGAAACTTGCTTACCAAGATATCGACCACTGTGTTCAGTAAGAGGTGCCTATATGGTACTGTTTTTGACAAACTAAGCCTTAATTCTCCATGATGAAATAATTATTCAGGGTGAGAAATGACACCCACCTAGGACTGAAGCAGAAACCACTGCCAGGATGACAGGATATGAACATTTGATAAGGAACTAACCAGCACAGACAGCTGTAGGCAGTAGCTTTTTCACACGATCACCCAGCAGATGGTTGATGATGAGCAACTTGTAGAAAGTGACTGTGTCCTGAATTGTAGTGAGGAGACTTGTGGTTTTGCCTGGCCTCATCTCATCTCTTGTTTGCCATGTAGATGACATCT
Source organism: Plecturocebus donacophilus (assembly GCA_004027715.1). Classification (NCBI taxonomy): domain Eukaryota; kingdom Metazoa; phylum Chordata; class Mammalia; order Primates; family Pitheciidae; genus Plecturocebus; species Plecturocebus donacophilus. Next base: position 63,913 of record PVKP010009551.1, read on the forward strand.
CTCTGAGCTTCCGTTTTCTTATCTGTATCAAGAAAGGATTGGAATAAATGATACCATAGATCTTCAGCTGTCAGTGCTATGATTTTGTTCTTGCTGTTACTGGCCATGACGGTGGTGTTTTTTGAGACAGAGTTTCGCTGTTGTTGCCCAGGCTGGAGTGCAATGGCACGATCTCAGCTTACCACAACCTTTGCCTCCTGGGTTCAAGCGATTTTCTTGCGCCAGCCTCCCAAGTAGCTGGGATTGCAGGCATGTGCCACCAGGCCCAGCTAATTTTGTGTTTTTAGTAGAGATGGGATTTCTCCATGTTGGTCAGGCTGGTCTTGAACTCCCAACCTCAGGGGATTCACCCCACCTTAGCCTCCTGAAGTGCTAGGATTACATGCTTGAGCCGCTGCACCCAGCCGTGATGGTGGTTTTAAAATTTATAATGTTATTATTTTAAACATACAAGTGCAGATATTACCTTTTAGTCCTACTCTGTTTTTATATAAACCAAAAATTGGAGAAAATAGTTTTTAAACCAAATGCCATGCATCTTAGAAAAAAGTTTAGCTCTATTGTTTTTGAGCATAGAATATAACTAATAAACAAGTTTCTCATTGTTTTTATTGACGTCTTATTTATATATTGTGTATTTTCTAAAGTCCTTAAATTTTAATAAGTATGTTTGTGATATGTCATGTTAAATATATTTTAAATGTTGATCTGGAAAAATATATTTGAGATTAACTATCTACTTCAATAAATAGAAGCCCTTTGTGTTATGTTTGGTAAGTAGAATATTATCCTAATTGGGTTTGTTGCTTTCTGCACTCCAGAAAATAATGACAGGGACAGTTTGGCTTCTTAGAAAGAGATTTATTACAACATAGATCAAGAACTGGATAAGTAGATAAAAAGAAAGAATGTGCTACTTAACTTTACACCTCTTAGGAAACACAATTAAATGTGTAAGGTTGGTTTACTCGCTGGAATAATGAAAATGTATTAATATTTGGAAGTGATGCAGAAATATGGCGCTATAGAGAATAACCTCTCCTATTTTCCTTAGAGGCTGGCATTCGTTAATCAGTATATCTTCTGCAATTATTACTGCATATGAATATAATTCAGCAAAAGGCAGTTGATTCTATTGAAATTACTCTTCTTTTTTAAACTTAATCTTAGATTACTTTGTTTTACCTTAGAAGCTATTGCTTTCAACTAAAAATGAAAACTCTTTCTAATAAACAGTCATATACTTAACAAGTGATTCCATTAAAGAAATACAAGACTGAGGTTAAGATAAGAAAGGTTGAGGAAGGGGAAGAACTTCAAATGTAGATTAAGAAGATGATATATGCTTGGATTACATTGGCTGTGTGGTTATTTTTTAAAGCGGTACCAGTCTCTGAGACCTCCAAGAAGTGTGTTAACAAGCATACCCAGGCTGGGCTTATGGCAGAGTGACACATTATAAAGTTGTATTTTAGAGGTTGAAATCAATCTTAGTGTTGCCAGTTGGTGGTGGTTTAACTTACAATCCTTATTTTGGTACAGGTAAAGAATAGTGTCCATTAAATGCATGATCCTATGCTAAGAAAGTAACCTATTATTTTTATGGAAGTTTCCCTTTTTGTTTGTAGATATAATACTTTGCCAAGCAGAAGAACTCTGAAAAATTCAAGATTAGTGAGTAAGAAAGATGACGTACATGTCTGTATCATGTGTTTACGTGCCATCATGAATTATCAGGTATGTTGGAGCTTCTGGTTCTTTAAAAAAACCCTGAAATTAATCAGACTACTAAATCAATATTGGGTGCAATGTACACTACTTGGGTGATGGGTACAAGAAAAGCCCAGACTTCATCATCCTATGGTTTATCCGTGTAACTGAAAGCTACTTGTACCCCAAAAGCTATTGAAATTTTTTTTAAAAAGAAGAAAAACCAAACAAAACAGACTCAGATTTTGTTCTCCGGTTTCTTTGTATTATTTCTATTTGAAGTAAATGCCGGCATTTAATGAGATTCTACTCAAAAAGAAAGGGGTGGTTCATTCTAATGCTCAAGATTTAATTTATTGCCCTCATATTTTAATAAATGTATGTAATTTGAGATGTATTTAACGGAAAGGTGTTTTCCTCCTGTAGTGATACACTTACCTAGGTTACTTGGTAAATGCTTATGACCCTTAAATACTGAGTAAGCTGCTGGTTGTGGGTAATAATGAAACAACTCTAGAACACCAGGAATGAATAGATACAGTGGTTCTCAAAGGGTTATAAGGCGAACAGGCAAGAAGTTGCAATTACTGGCATTTGCACCCTGTGGTTCCTAATCTTTATAAGAAGCACCTGGGAGATTGTCGAAAATGCAGATTTCCTCCTTTGGGTAATTGTGATGCAGGTTGAGCCCACCGTAAAACAAACAAACAAACAAACAAACAAAAAACACTTAAAGTTATAGTGCAGCATGTGTGCTGGGTTAATCTTAACAACAAAGTGGAAGTTAGAGCCTTCAGTATCTAGTGTGCATTGACAGGGTCATCAGTATAATTAGGTAAGCAAACTAGGGGTCAGGGGTCCCACTTGGAAAAGTAGAATTCAGATATAGAAACAGGATTTAATTTCCATTAATATGGATGCTACAGTGAGTTCGAGTAGAAGTGGGAAATATATACACAGGTAGCGGGTTGGTATTAGAGTTCAAACCAACATAAAGGGTGCTGTGTAGCATTTAAGGTGGGAAACATGCATTTATTCTTTCAGTATTTTTTGAGCTTTGCCAGACAGCCCCTGTTCCACATAGGCACTGAGAATACAGCATTGAATAAATTTGTAGCCCAGGGAACTTACTTTCCAGGGAAACAGATGACAAATAAATAAATTGGTAAAATGTATATGTTCCAGATAATAATGATGAAATGACAGCTAATGCTTACATGGTACACTTTGCAGGTCTAGTGCTTTTAAACCTCTTAAGTCATGTAAATAGCCCTGTGAGATCAATAATATTACTCTCCCCATTTTACTGATAAGGAAGCTGGGACACAGAGAAGTTTGATAATTTGCCTAAAATCCCATAACTGGTGGAGTCAAGATGTGGACCCAGAAAGGCTTTGAACCCAGAGAACCATTACTAAGTACTGTACAAAAAATAGGAAATAGTAACTGCTGAAAATGTGTGTGAGTTTTAAATAGGCCAGCCAGGGAAGGGTCACTGAGAGGGCAACATCTAGTAACAACTTGAATGAGGGAACAAAGGCAGGGGTATTAGGGGAAGATGGAAAGAGAGAAGGGCAAGTGCAGAGACCCTGAGACAAGAATGTCTGGTTTGCCCAAGGCACAGAAAGTAGACTTGGCTGAATCAGAATGAGTAAGAGGGAGAAGAGTAGAAGGTGAAGTCAGATGTCACAGGGAGTTTGATTATGTAGAGCTTTATAGGCTGGTGAGAGGACACTGACTTCACTTGATGAGTGGAAAGCTATTGAATGGTTACAAGGACATAATCTGACACATGCATTTAACATGACCACTGTGGTTTCTGTGTTTAGGCTTGACCTTGGCCAGGCAAAGGCAAGACAGGGTAAACCATTTAGGAGGCTATTGGCAGTAATTTAGGTGAGCTTTGATGGTCATATGGACCAGGATCATAGAAGTGGAATGACCGAGAGGTGGTCAGATTGTGGTTTTGTTTTGATGCTAATGGCAACAGCATTGGGTATGAGGGAGATGGTGAGGAGTAGAGGGTGGCATCAGGGCTTTTGTCCTGGGTACCTGTAAGGTGGAGTTGCTCTCTACAAAGATGGGAAGACTGCAGGAGAGACGGATTTGAGGGAGATCACTAGGAATTCTGTTTTGGGGATTTAAACTTTGAGATGCCCCCTAGATATTCAAATAGTGGTCTTAGGTGGGTGGTTGGATATGCCAGACTGGATTTCAATGTAGTGGTCTGGGCTAGAGATAGACATTTGAGAGGAATTAGCATATAAATGGCATAGGAAGCCGG